>JANRGW010001163.1:0-27185 GCA_024733675.1 Psilopsiagon aymara | reverse complement strand
TAGTGGGAGGTGTCCCTGCCCATGGCAGGGGGTTGGAACTGGATGAGCTTAAGGTCCTTTCCAACCCTGACTGTTCTGTGATTCTGTTTTGCACTGATACACGGGTATAGATGGTATTACAGGTGATAATTTCTACAGATGTTTTTCAAGAATATTGTAATTTTTCAAATTTATCATAAAATGAGTTGGCTTTTAGGTTAGATTTTTAGTTTACAATATGACACCTAATTTGTGCCTTTTGGATGTAGAAAAAGGGATGGTTCTGGAATACATTGCTTATGAATATGAACATTTTATGTATTAATAAGTCTGTCACTGTAGAAAACAAAAAAGCTGCTGATGGGATGGCATCTGCTGTGTATAAACATCTGGGAACAGGAGGAAGACTATTCTGCTTTGGAAGATTTAGGCTCTGTCTAGACTGGGGATTTGACCTGATTACAGCCACTAGTGGCTGACAGGGACTGTCCACTGATGCAGTCTATAGAATAGGTGGGCAAAGCTGCTGCTTTGAGCAAGCTGAAGTGCTTGATCATGCAAATAGGAGTTTGTGCCTTTATAGTCAAGATTTTCCCAGCACAACTGCAGCAAACCCCTGAATTTTCACATCCATGTTTTGGCAAGGCCACTGAGACAATGGACATGAAATAGAGGAAATTTGGTACTGTAAATGAAACTGAGAGTCAATAAAATAAAGATTTTATCGATCAGCCAGCAAGAGAAACATGATCACTAAGAAAGGAGTTTGCTGCCTTCTGAGACACAGGATGTAGCTGACTCAAGATCCGTTAGCCAGCTCATTGCCGTGAGAGGGTTTTGCTCTGTTGTGATGATCTTACAAACCAGTAAAACGAGGCTTTTGTACAAGTAATTCATACTTGTAAGTTTGGCTTGTTGTTTCTCTTTTGAATTAGAGTCCACATAGTTAAGTGTTGAACATGTGTGTATTAAGACCTGAAACATTTTAAACTACTTAATGTAATACTCTTCAGTGTGTGTAATGTAATTTCTCTTCAGTGATGGTTAGTGTTTGATGTTTGTTTTGATTCAATGCATATGATTAAAGCAACATTTTAATTAACTTTTATAGGAGAATTTGCAGCAGCTGATCATGATGTCTTTGCCAAATGTATTAATAATTGGCAAGAATCCTTTCTCTGGTAAGTTTGGTTTTAACTCAGATGAAAATTCACATTTATTATATCATTTCACTGGAAATAGAAATCATATGGGATTGAGCCTTTCAGCGGAAGTTTGTGTAAATACTTACAGCAAATAAGGGGTTTAATACTGATGAGTAACATTTGTTTGTTCACACCAAGGTCCACACTTTACAATAATGCGCTCTGTCCAAACCTCAGCACTGGCTGTCATTAGGATTTGTACTGAAAGGAAGTGCATTCCCAAGCAACCAGTGAGCCACTGATACAACAAAGTATAAGTTTCATGTGTTCCGAGTTCCCACACTTTCAACTTTCTTTACCTGAGAGAAGAGGCAGTTCAGTGCATCTCACTTGATCCAAGTCCTAATCCTTGTTGTTCCTTCCCCAGAACTCTCCTGCTTCTCTTGCATCGTTACCTGAAAAATATTGCAATGACCTTCTTGCTTTCTCCCTTGAACTGACACTGTCTTCTCCATGCTCCCACCTTCTCTGCTTCCAGCTCTGAGAGTTGCAATTTTCAGACCAAGAAAATTAGCCTGTGTGGACCCAGCTGACTATCCACAGCCACTTGGGAATCTCTGCACCATGCTCTCAATTCCAGAAGCACGGAGCAGACACACCTGGCCTGCATGGAGCCACTATGGATTGGGCAGACTTTATTTACTTGGGTCTAATGTGTCCCAGGTGTTCTACTTCTGATGGTCTAGCACCTCAGCAGAGAGGTTAGGAACTGCTCTATCAGGCTGTGTAGCTTCCCCTGGCTGTTTTTATTCATTTAAGATGTCTTATATGCCATGCTTCTGTGTATGTGAGACAAGATTCCTCTCATGAGCAAGAAGCCCCATCTGTGTTACCAGGGTTCATAATGTTGATACTTTCCATATCCCATCTGCATATATGCCATTTATGTAGGTATCCTGATTTAAGTTGTTTGATTTTCACTTGCTGCTTTTGAATATTGCTGCTTTTGCTTTTGAGGTCACAGCCTTTTAAGTTTCTCTGTGTGTAGATGCTGCAATCTGTCATACGCACCCAGAAGTGTGAATGTGGTCTCTTCTTTCCCAAAAGCATAGAATACATTGTGCTTTTATAGTTTGATTCCAGGCTTTCTTAAGGTTTTCAGAAACCTTTGTGGGTTTGCCTAGAAACCAGATTTGGTGGAAAAACAGATTAAAAAATCCCGGGTCGTAGTATTGTTTTTGTAGTTGACATTTTTTAGTCTCTTTAAGATACTGAAACCAAAACATCTCTTAACAGTATTTTATAGTATAAGATGAAGTCTTATTTAAAATGCAGTACAAAACTCCACAGAGCTAATGTAGTATTCAGTTATATACATAGAAATCTATGCTTTAGTCATTAAAACAGAGGCTTCTTCCTGTTTGGGAAGCTCAGCTGAGTCTATGCAGCTTTTGTGGTTTGGCAGCTCAAACCTCTGCTGGTGTATGCCCTGCTCTCCTGTGGGGATGTTATTGGATTTGTGAGAAAATACAGGCTTTACTGTAGCACAGCCCACATACTGTAAAAAGAAGTGCTATGAACACACAGTATCCTTGAAGATGTTTCAGATTCCTGCCGGGGTTCATCAAGGAGTTCGATCTGAATCAGAAGGTAGACCTGTTCGCTTGGGTGCCATCCAGGACCTTTCCCCTCTGAGACTTAGGCCTGCTCTTGCTGTGTCAGCTTGAAGAGGGCCTCATCCCTACAGGGATTTTAAGGCTTTTTCCTTTGGTGGCAAGTGTAGTGAAATCAAACCTCAGTGGCCGTGCAACTGATTGCACCAAGGCCAGTCCCCAAAGTAAGAGTCGATTCTCTGATAATGATTTGGATTTGGTCCACTAAAGCTTAGGCTGTAGCTGTGATTTTTCACAGGGGTGTCTCCCAATTTCCCCCCTCTGCACTTCAGGAATGATTATTAGAGAAATGCCAGAGGATGACAAATTGCAGAAAGCCCGGGCAGGTACGATCTCAGGAAGAGAGATGTGTTTGGCTGTGTCAGAGGCAGTTGGCTAACCAGGGAAAATGCAGCTAGAATGCTGGATTTGAGCTCTGGTGTAGAAAAGAGGTCATTAGAGACTTGATCAAGGAGTGTTTCAGTGGAGCTAATTGGCAGGAAGCCAGTTGGAGGAGAGAAGTGGAGGAGAAGTGCTACAGACTGTGACTGTAAATGTGAAGCTAAGTTACAGAGGAAAAGGAGAAAGGAGATAACAAGGTGAATGTTCTCTAATGGGGGAAGAGGAAGGATTAAAACAAGTCTGTGTTTCTGAGGGAGCAAGCCTGGGGAGGATGGACAGCTACAGAAGGGATGGAAGTCAGGGATAAGAGTTGAGTGCAGGGAAGTTCAAGGGAGGATAGGGACAAAGTTCAAGTAGTGAGTTGGAGGGTGTGGAAGAGAATGATCTATTTTTGTATTTGTGATGGGACAGAAAAGAAGGAAAGAAAACCATACAGGGTGCTTTGTAAGAGTGGGGAAGCTGAGGTTGTTCAGTATTTTGCCATGTTTCCTCAGGGAATATGGGGAGAGACATGGAAACAATATTCAGGTAGGCTTTTAAAAGGCGATCAAGAGATGCTGAAGCAGCATGTAAATGAATGTCCAAGGAGGAGATCAGGGATTGCCTTAAAAAAAGGAAGAAAGAAGTGATGAATTTATTAGGATAAATGAATGCAGGATGAGATGTTGGGGTGGATTCCTTCTATACAGTATTCTAGTTAACCTTTATTGATCAAGACAGGCAGCCAGGTGGAATTCCCCTTCTTTAGCTGAAGTAGTGAGCTTCTGATGAAATATGTTCCTTGATGTTTTCTATTTCTGTGCAAAAGGCTTCCCAGCTCGAGTCTTTGGGATGCAAGAGGTCTCTATAAGTGAATAAAGCTCTCCCATTTGAGCTCATGTTCTTTGTAACCTATTTACGTGACAAACCTCTTTTGAAAAACGTAAAAGTTCCATGTTCATTGGGATTATACACACTTCCCTCTGTCAAAAGCAGGTTGAGTCAGTCTTGAAATGTACTTAATAATGCTCAGAGAACTGGAGCCATAAGGAAGGTGGAGAAGCTTAGCCTTTGTCTTTCATCTCTGCTTTACAGCAGCAGGCTTGACTCTTCACTGTAAGCTGGTAATAAACATTGAGTTTTATGTCCTTTTAGGTTTTTTCTTGATTTCTTCTTAATTTCCTCTTTTGATCAAGATTACCGTATGTCTGTAACATTTTGAGAAGGATTTGACATTTAATTCACTTACAAAATACTGTGGATCAAAGCAAAGGACAGTTTGCTTGTAAGTGAACAGTTACATCTATCTTATGTGGAGGTTCATCCAAAACAGCTTTAGCTGACAAGTGTAGAAAAAGATTGCAAGCTGCCATTTCAGAAGGAAGGTTCTGATGAGTTTTCTTTTAGATGCTTTTGATCATCATAGAATCAGCTAGGTTGGAAAAGACCTTTAAGATCATCAAGTTCGACTGTTACCCCTTGTGATCATTGGAGATCATCTGTGATAACCAACTGTGCCCTTCAAAAAGAGGGACTTCAGTAACTTAGATCAGGTTCTAGAATGTCTGTGCATACTTTAGTATGTGCTAGATACAGGTATTTGGACTGAGTGTGACTCTTGGTATCAGTAGTAGTTATGCCAGCTGTGTCACAGAGTTTTGCAGAATAGAAGTCAGGTTTCTGGCCAGACTCAGCATTGTTATGTTTGAGACATAGCTTTTGTCTGGTTAGCTAACACTGAAATAAACTACTGGCTGAAATCCAGAGTGTATTGGAGAAAGGATCCTGTTAGGATCTTTTATTCCTAGATAGCCACATGGATAGCGTTTTCTGTTTCAGTAAAGCAAAATGATATGTGACCATATAGAATTCAATTCCAATTAGCCCAAGTTATTTTGCCATCCTGCTTTATGGCATTTGCATTCTAGATACAGCATATAGTTAGTAGCAAGATGAGGACATTTCAAATGTGAAAAGTAAGAAACATCTTTACTATAATCTGTAAACAGAGTCCTTTAGCTTCTTTAGGAGGTTAAGATGCTTAAAGCCAGATGTGGAAATACAGTTTGATTTTTAGATGTACAGATGAATATCTAACACAGCTTTACAAAATAATTCAAATGAACTCATCACCCAACTCGTACAGCCTGGGAGTGTCAGATAATTTGAGTACTTGTTATAACTATCTTGAGATATCTGAGATTACAGTTGAAAACTTGAATGTAGGTCTTCAGAGCACTTCTGAAAATGTCACTCACAACTTCTGCTTTACAAAAGGCTGAAATGCTGGTTTTTTTCTATTTAAAACTTACAGCTGTTAAGCTGTTTGTTAAGACTGAAAGTTGGCACTTAAATGGCAAAAAGGACTAAATGGAAAGTTGGCAAAATGGGGCTTTATTCATCTTTTTGCTTTCTAAACTAGGTTAACATAAATGATGTGAAAATAAAGAGATAACCTGATGGTTTCTGAGGGGTAGGGCAGGAAGCTCAAGTTCCTATTTTACACCTACCATTTTCTTATAGTTGTATTTTCCTCTTAGAGCCAGGTACAGAAGAAACAAAAAAACTCCTTCTGCTGTTACTTGGTTGTGCAGTTCAGGTAAGTTTAATTATATTTATGTCTGTATGAAATAGTTTTAAGTGTTATAGATCTCTTTTCTTACTATTTTAATACCTTGAGCTTCCTTTTCTCTATTGGTACTATTGCTTTCCTGGAAAATCGGGATATTCTTACAGTTAAAATGGCTACAACATCTCATAGAATCATAGAATAGTTAGGGTTGGAAAGAACCTTAATGTTTTATTGTACAAATATAGCAAACTGTATATACAATTTCTAATAGTTATTAATTGATGAATTGTAATATTGTTATTTACCTGATACCATAAGGAAGGGAAGAAAATGGTAAAGTATTACATCCAATTACCTTACTGATAAATCTTACTATTAGTGTTTCTCGTATTTAGTATACCCTTTGGATGGGCTGAGGTTCTTATTAGGGAAATTTGTACCATTCAGCTAATTAAAGTGAAAAAATAGAACCAGTTCTATGTTTGTAACAACTTAAATAATTAACTTGAGTACTAAAGGAGGACACTGAAAAAATACCTGTGGAACTCACTATCATAAAATGTGCATAAGTAGCTATTTTAAGAAATCTCTTCCTTGGCCCATTTCAGTATCTGTTTTTTTCTTTGTCATTTTATTAGTGTTGAAAGTTATAATTACTATAACATGGCATAAGCCAAGTATTTATTGGTCTAGAAAATTATTGGATAATCATTTGGTAATGTGATATTATGACAGCTTTATTATTTTAGCTCTTAGGTATGCAAAGGTAGAATGAAAATACTTGTAGGTATGCATATAAAAATGTGTATAAAATAGATGTCTTTATTTTTAGTGTCAGAAAAAGGAAGAATTTATTGAAAGGATCCAAGGTCTGGATTTTGACACTAGAGCAGCTGTTGCAGCCCATATTCAAGAGGTATACCGGGGTTTCCTGTGCTCTTAACTTATTTGGAGGTGGAATATTGTGTTGTAAGAAGATTAATTGCATTTGTTCAAAAGCAAATATATCAAATATGTGATTTGTATACCAAGTGGTTTTAGTAAGCCAAAAATGCCTTCATTTTTTAATGTGGTTCACAGAAAGATTTCATGATTGAGGTTTTTTTGGACTACATTGTTAAAGCAGGACCAGGGAGCAAGTTTGTTGCGCCAAGAAATTCTTATTGTAGTTTAATGAATTTGTCATGTGCAAATTAATTTATAAAGTATAATTCAAATCCCATGTATGTGATACATAATAGATATTAAGTCATAGTCACCTTTTGCTTTTCATTTTGCTAGAAGTCCAAGGTGCTACTTGGAAGTATTCCATTATTTACAGTTTAATCTATTTTAAATGGTTTTGCATACCTTATCTGGAGAGTTTAACCTGTAAAGTTTCAGCTTTATTTTCTTTATGCTTCCTTTCTATCTCATAATTTAAAGGGGATGGTTTTTCTCTTCCATTTCATTCTGTGCAGGTAACTCATAATCAGGAAAATGTGTTTGATCTGCAGTGGATGGATGTCATTGTACTGACACAAGAGTATGTTGAACCTCTCTTGAAAAATATGGCATTACATTTAAAAAGGCTTATAGATGAAAGAGATGAGCACTCAGAGGTATGGATGATGTTCTTTGCTTAAGAGAAATACAAGAAATTCTTCTTTAAGATGATCCAGCTTACCGTTTTTATAACTAATAGTTTAATGTATATTCTGCTAACATATATAAGCAGGCATGCCTTACTGCCAGAAAGTTGTTTCAGGTAGTGTTGGTGTGTGTAGTAGTTGTTGAGTCCTGTGACAGACTAGGAAAGGTAATAGCAGATGATCTTCTCCATGTAACCAGAGTCTATAACGACTTTAAATAACCTTCATCTGTAGCTGAAAACAGAAAATTCAAAGCTGTATCAGCTGATCTTTCCAGGAATCACTAAACAATTTGCAAGCCATTCACTGAAAGATGTCTGTCACATTACTGTATCCTATTGTACAGGTTTGAACTGGAGCAGGATCTGTACTAGGAGAAGGAGCTTTTACAAGCTTATCCTGTGGTACAGTCACTGTTCTGTGTGAGAATCAAGAAACAGAAATGTATTAAATAAAACCTTCAATTTAGGAGTTATCTCAGTGGCCCCAGTAGAGTGTGGATATGTTCATGTTGCGATTACTCCAAATGTTCCTTAGACAGCAACTGTCTGTCCAGTTCACAGCCTTGACGAGTAAACCAGAAACTGGACCGTGAGGCCAGACAGTGTGTGGTAATGCTTTTCTGCAACAAAAAGGAAAAGTAACTGTACAATACAAGAGATCTTCTTAACGATAACACTTCTATTTATATGATGAACTAGGAATATTCCTATAGGGCTGATGCTTTATTCGTTTGGCAAGGATGCTGTTGCTCACTGAACACCAGTTTCTTCAGAGACACATATTTATCCTCATGTTCAAGGAATTTATGCCTTTTCATGACCAGATCCATTCTGAGCACTGATAGTTTTGTGGGCTCAAAAGGCTAAATATGAGTAGTTTAAGAGCAGCTAAATGATACTGTTAGAGGTGTTTGCTTTTGATTTGCTTTAGGCACAGAAGTGTATTTCGGGCTTCTAACTTCTTTCAGGGCAGAATTTTCCCATTATTCTTTGCTTCATTTCAGTCTTTGATTTATTAAGGCATTGACTAGCAGTAGTTTCTGACATAAAAGGCTCTCTGAATGCGGTTTTATATTGTTTTATCTCTTTATTTCTGAAACTCCTTAGACTATCATAGAACTCTCGGAAGAGCGGGACTGTCTCCGTTTCCTACCTCACGCATCAGCAGCACAATCACCTTGTGGATCTCCTGGCATGAAGCGCACTGAAAGCAGACAGCACCTCTCAGTAGAGCTAGCAGATGCCAAAGCAAAGATAAGAAGGCTTAGGCAAGAGCTGTGAGTACATGTACATCACAGAAGTGTGTTCAGAATTACAGGGGTTTAAATGTTGTTTATTTCACACAGTAGTAGTTCCCTCTGGACAAATCCTTCATTCTTTCAAGTGTTAAATTACAGTTTTAAATGCTTTTTTTTGCTGCTGCACCCCAGGAAGCATTTTTTTTTATAATGTGAGCATATCTGGGGACCAGTGTGACAAATACAGCTTTTCATCTGTGTTTGTCTTAATTTGTATTCCGAATTATATTAATGTTTTAACCATAAACACACGGAAATCAGTGAACTGGTGCTGTGCTAATTTTGTGTCTTTTGTACTCTGAACCGACTGTATTTGAGCAATCCCTTGAGCATGTTACAGTGCAGTACCGAGCTCTTTGTTCTGCATAAACTGTTTGTCTTTTAGAAATACAACTAATCTAATGCAGCCTTGTCTTTTCTCTTACGTGTTGTGTCCATATTGTTGTTTCAGAGGCAAGTTCTTTGTGCTTCCTCTGTTGTTCATTATCATTAATGAGTGTCTGACTGTAGCTTTAATATATCTGTGTTTATATATGCTTCTAAGGCAGCAGCTTTGCACTTGAGGCAGTTATGGAGTGACACTCAAGAACAATTACATGGGCAGGCAGGTAGGGACTGGAAGCAAGGGATGTGTCCTCAGCATTCCAGGATTAGTGACAAAAACATCCTTTCTAGAAGGAGGTTGTGCTGTAGCGGTTCCTTAGCAGCAGCATGATTAAGTTACCTGTTTCTTGTTGGAAATAGAGTAAGAAATAGTCATCTGTGGTTCATTCATGGTTTATGAAGCATCTTCATTTGTTGCAGATAGGAAAAATTTATCATTCATTTCCTGCCCCCCATCTCTTTGTTTCTTTCTGTGTAGAAGATTCCTCGTCTGCACAACACTTGTTTGCTCGTGCCCTTCAATGCTGTTTCACTCTGCAGAGAAAACTGTGGAGGGCCATGCCACTCTACAGAGGAAAATGAAGGAGAGAAAGGGATTTCTGCAAACCAAACTCTAAATCTCTTGACCCACTGCACACCTGGATGCAGTGAAACGGACCTTGAGTTTACTGGCAGGGGGTGGTCATTTATGTCTAAGGAATATATAGTTTGTAAAATGAGTCAATTTGATAGCTTGGGTCAGTTACGGTTTGTTACAGTTTCCAGCTATTACATTCATCCAGTTACGGGTTTGCTCTCTTTTCCTGATGATGGTGACCACTTAGCTAGGGGTATATTCCCCTCCTTCACCTCATCCAAGTGAAAAATTAGTCCTGTTGTAATGAAGATCTTTGTTTTTCATGTTCTAATGAAAATCTCCTTTCATCCCTGTTATTTTATGAAGGAAGCCGATTCAGTAAGTGAGTACTTACTCTGCCTTCATAGTCTTGAAATAAGTCTGAGCAGTAGTGAAGAGATAGAGAACAATAACTGTCAAGTGGAGAATCTGTTTCTCCCTGTAGCAATGTGTAATGTTATTTTAACAGAGTGAAATGTGTGCAGTCTGAACTTAGAATATAAACATCACATCTGAGGAGATTCAGTATGTAAAACAACTTGATATAGTTTAGAAACAGCATAAATGGAGAGATTTTTCTTTTCAAACAACATATCTCATGGAGAGAGGGAACAGGTAAAATTGAATGGAAAGTTGAAGGTAGCAGAAGTCAATTACCAGCTCACTGGTCTGCTCTTAGCAGCGTTTGTGATCAGATCATCTCTAGCTGGCTGGGTTAAGTATCTGGTTGATTACTCAGAGCATCCCCTTCCCCCACTACATCTAGGTCTTCATGAAGAATAGAGAACAAAAAGATAGGGCTCTTTTTTTCCTGATGTCTGCATTATTATGGGTCTACTGAAACGAGCCCGCCCAGGATATTCTATAAACAGCTGCACCAAGAAAATTAGTGAAAAAATTGCTGTTATTAGTTTGATTGACAGTTAATAGATAGCCTAAACACTGCACACTGCTATGCTCTGTGTAATTTAGTACAATCCTCTCTAGTCTGGAGCTGAAGCATGCAATTAGGGCAACAGTGACGGCTCAGAACATCTCACATTTTGCACCCTCTTTGAATTCAGTTCGTAAATAAATTTCCTTTATGCATAGCAGTATATTTAAAATACTAGACTTTGATGAATTAACTTCTGTATGTGGCATTTGGTATTAAATGCTGAGTGGATTTGATAAATTTAAAATTAGATTCATTCCAGAGTTGAAAATGTTCAGCTGAAAATCTATTTATAATCTGGTTTTGGCAATGAACCTGGTTTAAGATGCACTGTAGCTAATACAGCTTCACACAAAGGGTCTATAAAGATGATTCTTTCAGTTGGATGCAAACCAGCAATTTAAGGCTTGTAATAGAGAAACTCCAGAGCTGGAAATTGCACACCTGATTTTCTATATTACGTCCTGTGTCTTTCTGTGTAGAACAGTAATACAGGAATATGAATGTTAATAGGAAGGTTACAGTGATCTGACGTAGCAGAGAGTACGTTTATATTCTTGCATGGTTTCTGAACACCCGTGCCGAGGGAAAGCTCTGGTATCTGCTGTGTACAGGCAGCTATGCATAGATGAACCCTTGTATACTTGAGGGCTGTCAAGAAGGATAATTCATGGTGAGATTTGACTCATTTTTAAAACAACTGGTCTAGTTTTGTTTAAAACAAATATATTTTTCATTAGTATGATGACTTTTAGATTGTATTATGTGCTTTAGTCCATTAAATTCCCTTATTTCCTCCTTTTTGTTTCATATTTGTATTCCAGAACATTAAATAATACAGTAACATGTTTGACTATGCAATCTATCTTTGATAGATCTGAACTGTTGGCTATGGAAGGTTTTTCAACAGTGAATACTGGTTGTTGTGAGGTGCGGTTGAACTTTGAACACTTGGTATTCCATGGCTTTGAGAGAATTAAATATTCCCCTTGCACTTAGTGTTTAATGAACTCATTTGTTGAGTATTGAGAAGCTGGAAGTGAAGAATTCGTCCTGTAAAAGCTGTAGGATTCTATGTTTTTCTTACTGCAGAGCTCTAAATAGACTGAAACAGACACTGTGGTGTTCCCATAAATTCAGATTCATTAAGCATTTCATAAAACTGAGGCGGTGAAGTTACTCCTTCTTTTAATGGATAAAGGCGTCTGAAAACCTTAATTCTGCTCTGTAGGAAAAATATCAGGAATCTAAAGGTGCTTTTTGAATTGGTTTTACCTGCTCTGTGACAGAGTATGATCAATGGTCACTGTCTGGTTCTCCTGGATAATATTTGGACCTTTTGAATGTATATATTGAAATTAGTCTAAATTTGCTTTTGGATGTGAATCTCTGCTACACATTCATGTGCTTTGTCTGGGCTTTTTTACCCAAAAAGTTCCTTATCACAAAAAAAAATACCCCTTATTGCACCTCAGTGTTTTCTGCTCCACATCTCCATGAAGTTCTGGATTCAGATAGGGAAGTCTCACAAATCTTAGTGTTTTATTCTCAAATGAGATGATGATTGCCACGTTTTGCAGTTACATCCAACTGGTTTGTGTTTTCTCTTTTAAGTGAGGAAAAGACTGAGCAGTTGCTTGACTGTAAGCAAGAACTTGAGCAGATGGAAGCTGAGCTAAAGAGACTTCAGCAAGAGGTACAGGGTTTGCAGATGTGTTGTTTAATAAAAAAAGTGGCCACTTCTAGAACAATTCTCCTTCCCCCCCCTTTTTCTGTGTCTTAGGAAGTATGTTTTCGTGCATTTCTCTATTTGCACTTTGAGCATCAAATCATAGAATGGTTTGGGTTGGAAGGAACCTTAAGATCATCCAGTTCCAATCCCCTGCCGCAGGCGGGGACGCTGCACACTAAACCACGTCACCCAAGACTCCATCCAACCTGGCCTTGAACACTGCCAGGGATGGGGCATTTACCACTTCTTTGGGCACCCTGTTCCAGTTCCTCACCACCCTCACAGTAAAGAGCTATTTCCTTTTATCTAACATATAAAATACATGTTTTTTTCTTTACCTTTGTCAGTATTAATGTATATCCCTCTGCATTACCCCACTTAAGTAATGAAGCAGCCATGTTGCCCTTCAGCGTGTACTGCCCAGTATTATTGCCTTTAATTTCTGTGTTTTTGTATTTTCTAGAACATGAATTTACTCTCAGATGCCCGTTCTGCCCGAGTGTATAGAGATGAATTAGATGCCCTTCGTGAGAAGGCAATTCGAGTCGACAAGCTTGAAAGTGAAGTCAGCCGCTATAAAGAGAGGCTGCATGATATTGAGTTCTACAAAGCTAGAGTGGAGGTATAGTAAGGAAAAAACCCACTGAATAACCATCATTTTGTGTTTGGTTTGGCTTTCTCAAAGTTATTTTGATGACTGAAACATTGGGGTGTAAAAACAGTGTCACAGCTTCTGGCTCTGGGATATGTCGTAGTCAGTCTGTGATAAATAACAGTTTTAGGTGAGAGTCCCTGTGTCTAATGGCATGCAGTCTGATTTGAAGTCAGCAGTATTCGACTAGCTCTAAGCCAGCAAGATCTGTAGGAGCTTCTGTTTAGGATACTGAGAAATCCAAGGGGGAAATTACTTAAAAATAGGCTATAAATGTGATAATTCATTTCTCCTCTTGTGGGTCCTCTACGAGAAGGTCATTTTCCAAGCAAGGTGTTGAGGAAGTAGTGGCTATACATATAAATAAGTGCAGGATGACTGCATTCCATGGGTAAAATACACTAAAAGGACATACACTGATACCAGCCAAGAGACACCTACAGTTCTGTCATGAATTAGGAGTGTAGGAAGCCAGTCATCAGCCCGCAGGGTTTTATCAGGCCATAATTCTGCCTGTAAATGGCCAAACTGTTGGGTGAATGTCAAGGTGGCAGAATTTGTGAAAGAAACATTTGTGGGAGTCAAAACTAATGGAAGTTTAAAGACGTTTTCAAGGTGGTTGTTAAAAAAAAGAAACTCCTAGAAAAGCTGGAAGAGCTCAAAACAAATGCTTGTTGGAAAAATATTATGTTGCCTAGATGTAGTTGCTGGGATACTGCTACAAAGGCCTTTCTTTAGTGTAGAAATGGCTGAAAAGCAAAACTTAAGATGCTAGGCTAGATTGTGACATGGAATATTTGTACATAACTTCTCCATTTAATGTGGCCCCTTGGATTGACAGGCCTGGATAGGATCTCAGGCATTCATTCAGTCCTTCTGCTTTAAGCATGGTATGTTTTATATACTCATTCCCCCTCCAAATGAAAGCTTGGTATAAGCCAGGGCTTTAGGACCTGAGTGATGAGGTGTCCACAGCCTTTTGTATCTGCCTTTCATACTGTAATGATGGCTTTACCAGTTCTGAATACAGTTCTGAATTCTGTGTTTTCTCTACACCTTCCAGTGTAGGAACTCCAAAGCAACATCTCAACATTGTGATCTGTGGTAACCTCCAGATTCTCTTCCCACTGAACTGCTGCCTAGACATGATACAACATCCCCAATGTTCTAGTTATTGCATCTGAAAAATGTCATAATACTAATGACCAATGACAGAGCATCCTCTAGAAAGAGCTGAAGCCTTTTGATGAATGTATAGTTCATATGTCACAGCATAAAATAGCTACTGCTGATAAAAGCTGATGATAATGAAAAGGGGAAAACTGCAGGTGGAACCGAAATATTTTTGATGTTCAATTGTAGATCCTTCATCCAAAATTTCTAGTGGCTTTATTGAGAAATGAAGCATACCAGCAAACATGGGAATTGCTTGGTTTTTAATGGAAAATTAAATGGAGAGTTTTTCCAAGGGAAATGCAGTGTAAAAAAGCTAACAGTGGGGGGTACTGAGAAATAGGTGCATGGTGCAGGTGAAGATGTTGTTAAAGGGGCTTTAGGCATTTCTGAAACTTAAAAGAGCCATGGTTCCCAAGGTGTTTATTCTTTTCAAGCTGACCTGTTCTTAGCCTTGCTTGTGGAAATTAATTTTATCATCTTACTGTGTAATGTGAAATAACCTGATGAAATTGGAAGCTTTCTCAAGATATACCAAATACATCCCTTAGTAGCTGTCACTGAAACATCTATTCTTGAGGAGGCTCCAAACCTGCTGCTTAAAAACATGGGCTGGGAACCACATTCCAGCTCTGGATCTTTTCTCAGTGCTTGACATACTTTAAACAAGATGTTGCTATTCAGCGTGAGCTCAGTGATAAAGGTCCAGTGCTGTGATTTATGTTCCCAAATTTCCTCAGAGTTTGTTGGCTGTTACCTACGTGATGCAGTAGTTTAGCATACCTGGAGCTGTTGGAATATCAGGTACTCTGAGTGGTAAGCATTAGCATGAGCTTAATAATGCATCTTAGAAAACCTTTATGTAGGAGCTATTTGAAAGCCATCTTACATGAATGACTTTCTAAGTCATGATTGTATCTGCTACTGTTGTAAGAGGGACTGAATGCATATGTTTTAAAAACCCAGGAAAGGAAAAGAAAAGTAGTGTACAGGATTTGAAATCACTGAAAACATGTTGGAACTGTAAACCCCCCTAAAATTTGTCTACATGTTTCATAGCCTTTAAGCTCTGATTTTTCAAGGATGCTTGAATGGAGACAGATGTTAGTTAGTTGGGTTTGCTTCATAATAATAATTATAAGTTAATATTTGTGTAGGGAGGAGTATGAAGGATAAATATTTATATGTTCTATTCACTGATCTTTATTTCAGAGTTTGCAGCTGAAGTGTGAGAAGTTGTCTTTATATCATGAGTAAAATTGCCAATTATATGTTTATACCCATTATTATTTTCATCAGATGTCATTAAAAAAATCCTCTATGTACATAAATCAGAGCTTTTTGGGACCTGTGATTGCGGTTGCATTTTAAGGACACGGTTGCATTTCAGCATCATGCCCTGACTTTGGGCTTAAGAAAGTTGTAAACCTGATTATGGCCTATAGAAAAATTATTCTCCTAAATTTTATTCTCTGCAAACCAAAGTGTAAGGAGTTCAGTCTGATAAGATAAATTAGGGACTGAAAAGGTGTATATCCATCTGCCTCCAGTCTTTGACAGTGGCTAATAGTAGATGCTGAGAGGGGAATAAAAGAAAAGGGCAGACACTTGGTGGTACTTTCCTGTTGTGCTCTCCAGCATCCAGCTTAGGAAAACCACACTCAGAGGTGGTACTTCGGGGCTTTCTGCCTTTCTCTTGCATGAGTTAGGTAACTCCCACATGTAAGCCTTTTGCATCTACCCAATAATGTAGCAACAAGCCCCACAATTCAATTCAATGGTGTGTGAAGTAATTCTGTTTGTTTGAGCCTGACACCTATAATTTATATTTGATGTCAGTCTACTGCTTAGCTGTGGTCCATATATGTGCAATACATCTTTCCAGATTACATCTCAAATCACAGACGTACTTATGGTTTGATTGTAGTTGTGAACACCTTATTCCTGTATGGTTTAGGGACTGTTTAATTTCTCTGAAGTTTCGTAAAATTTACTTTTCATAAAGATTTCATAAGTTGGTCATGTCAAATTGCTGTAAATATGGGGGTTTTATTTAAATAGCCTACTACAGCTTCCAAATAAATGTCTTCGTATTAGAGCAACCTTTCTAAAACTAGATAGGATGTGTATCAACATTTGTATGGAAAGGAAATACTTCTGTTGTGAGTTTTTTCTTGTTGCTTAATTCTTGCAGGAGTTAAAGGAGGACAATCAAGTGTTGCTAGAAACAAAGACAATGTTGGAAGATCAGTTAGAAGGGACCCGAGCCCGTTCTGATAAATTACATGAGTTAGAAAAAGAGAATCTACAATTAAAAGCTAAATTACATGATATGGAGATGGTAAGTGTAAATGGAGGATGGCAGAGACAACTGATATGCATTGAATTTCATATCCATTTTTAATAGAAGAACTTCCAGTCCCAGTAGTGGGAGAGAGGAGGAAGGAATGTCTTGATTTATGGGGACAGCTCCCAGATACAGATTCCTACAGTAGCTCTGGTTCTACCTAGAGAAGGAAAAATTACAAAAGCAGTACTCTTCTTAAAGGCAGGACAGTGCTTAATTGGTTAGCAAAAATATGATGATAAGAGTTACAGAGAATCATTAGTGAACACGATAGGATCCAGTGGTTTTTTATGTGAAGATAGTCTGTTGCCACTTAAATACTTGATGCAAGAGGTTATTCGTATTTCAGATTCTGGCAGTATAGTGGCATACTTCTCAGAAGGTTATTCCCAAAATAATTCTGGGTTTAATCAATACTTCTCCAGAAAGTAAATACACTGAAATACAAAGCCATATTTTGATACATTATTACATATTATAATTTAAACTTGCTTTCCTGATGCCTTGAGAGAAGTGAACTTTGAAAAAGAAATAAGTAGTCTTTGCCATAGGTTCTGATAAATAGAGGTTCTTCTCTGCACAATTTTGCTAGTTGTAAGTTCTCCATACGTTTTCACTCCCTGTCTCTCTGTGTGTTAGGACACCAGAAAATGCACTTTTGCATTTCTCTGTGGCATGCTTGATACTAAAATATTCTGTGTATGTTGAGACATCTTTTTTTTAATGTTACATGTGAAATGCTTTTTAAGGAGCGTGATATGGACAGAAAGAAGATTGAGGAACTCATGGAGGAAAATATGACTCTAGAAATGGCCCAGAAACAAAGTATGGATGAATCATTGCATCTTGGCTGGGAACTTGAACAGATAAATAGGACTACTGAACTTTCTGAAGGTATACCTAGTAATACTTGCAACTTAATAGATAAAATAGAAAACCTGGAAGCTCATTTAAGGTTCTGTATTCCGTAGCACAGATCTTAAGTTATCTTGCTTTACTGTTCTCCAAGTTGAAAGACTTTAAGGTTTGCAGAGATAGCGAGCTATGGCACGCGTTTTGAACCTTCCAACATAGTGTGCTTGGTCGTACATTGGATCCATACAAATAATTTGTGGAAATGTAGAGATATATCCTCAGTTGCAGGGGACAAATCTCTGATGAGGTTAAGAACATCAGGATGAGTAGAACATTTCGTTTTATGCATCTACAGTGTTAACTGTTGGGTAAGGAGGGTGGGTCATTAATCCTGACTAGTTCTGTTCACCAAGAATGCATTGGTTCAAGGCTGGGTTGGATAGAGCCTTGGGTGCCATGGTTTAGTGGGAGGTGTCCCTGTCCATGGCAGGGAGGTTGGAACTGGATGAGCTTAAGGTCCTTTCCAACCCTGACTATTCTATGATTCTATGACTGTCAAAAACTTCCGTCCCCTAAGCCTAAACCTGAAAAGTCACAAGAAATCAAGGTAATAAGTAACCTTGTTTTAATGGTGTTTTTGTCTTACAGTGCCACAGAAATCACTTGGTCATGAAGTGAATGAACTGACGTCAAGCAGGTTACTGAAGCTGGAAATGGAAAACCAAAGTTTGCTGAAGACGGTGGAAGAACTACAAAGCGCAGTGGGTTCTGTAGAAGGCAGCAGCTCGAGGATCCTGAAAATGGAAAAAGAAAACCAAAGACTTAGCAAAAAGGTAATCATCAGTGTACAGTTTGAACTGTGTATGAGTCACTTGATGCTGCTTGCCGTTTTATGAATTGCTGTTGGTTTAGGTAAAGTATTGTGGAGCCTGAATAATATTTGTAAGTTTATGGTAAAAAAGCTTTTTTTACCATGAAGGACCTCAGAGGCTTTTGTGTTTTCTAGTTATGCTTTTTCATTGACGTAAGACAGTAACCATTTCATTCAGAATGGTGTTATACCATTGAGGAGAAAATTATGGACGAATTGGGGACATAAGTAATGAAAGTGTTTTAAGATACTTGATAACTTTATATTCATTTTTGTACTTATTAAGTAGGGGAAATTATGTGTGCATGGGTGAAGGGTGATAAGGCTAAACATAAAAACTTGGTCCTGTATCCTCATTCATAACTGAGAAAGCGAGAAGATGGGCCAGGGAACTGATGAGCAAGTGAATTAGAGGAGTTAGTCAGATTTATCTGTGCTGTTCTACAGTATTTTACTCTCCAAATTATCAAGCAGAGTCATTTAGTGATATTTATAGAGAATAAAAAATGGGAAAAAAAGGGAATTAATTACAGTGGAGTGAAATGAGATAGCTTTTGCTTCAGCAATATTTCAGATGTTGGACTATTCTTGGAGTGGGTGAGACATCATTAAAAAAGCTAAATTGAAAGAAATCCCTCGTGTGTTCCATGCTCCTCCCATGCTTTTTCTGTTTTCTTAACAGTATGGTGGTTTTTGCAGCAGCCTCTGAGCTGCTTTGGGTTTCTGCACTGTCCCACAGTGAAGCTGGGAGCATGCAAAGAAGGAATAGGTATATAATGTGCATTATATAATATATATATAAGACGTAGGTATATAATGTACGAGAAAAGTTGGGGCTGTTCAGCCTGGAGAAGAGAAGGCTGCGTGGAGGCCTCAGAGCAGTTTCCAATGTCTGAAGGGGGCTCCAAGGATGCTGGATGGGGAGTCTTCAGGGACTGGTGCGATAGGACAAGGGGTGATGGGTTCAGACTGAAACAGGGGAAGTTCAGGTTGGAGGTGAGGAAGAAGTTCTTCGCTGTGAGGGTGGTGAGGCACTGGAATGGGTTGCCCAGGGAAGCTGTGGTTGCCACATCCCTGGTCATGTTCAAGGCCACTTTGGACAGAGCCTTGGGTAATGTGGTCTGGTGTGAGGTGTCCCTGCCCGTGGCAGGGGGTTGGAACTGGATGAGCTTAAGGTCCTTTCCAACCCTGACTGTTCTGTGATTCTATATAAGCAAACAATAGTAGGAACTTGTGATTGTCTGACACTGTTCCTACCACTCTGGATGTCTGGCAACATGTCCTCTTCCTCACTTGCTCCTTGAAACAATGTTCTGAATGGTGATCAGTTCAGCAGAAAGCCTGAAGTAGAACAAAATGTGTTACGAATCCTGTACACATAGTATGCTTCTATCTTCTCCTTTGCAAAAACCAATGACAGTGCCAATATCCCTCTAAAATGTGCACTGGTCTGCTAAGCAAGGGACCAGAGCCCTCTGAGTTTGAGGGGAAGAGGGAAAGGGAAGCAGAAGACTGATCAAACAGTATGCTCCTCCCAAGAGAAGGATTTAATTCAGGTTCTGGCCTAGGTGTTGCCGTGCTTTTTGCAAATTCCATTCTGCTACCTTTTGTGATTTTACTTCTCTGTATTCTTTAGCAGCAATATAATGTATAATTCAGATAACTTGTTTCTGAAAGCATTCCCCTGCCTGGATATCAGTTAAGTCTGGACTCCTCTAGGCTCGAATAATGGACGTGGGATAGAATTTGAACCTTCCAGCAGATGATCGTTTAAAAATACAATGTGTATGTTGCTTTCAAGTGACTAATTACGACTTATACCTGAGAGAAAAATCACACTTGTCTATTTTCACTTATGAGCAGTTTTGTTGTCTGGCAACATTGCAGGCTGGATCCATTCGCCAAAACAAACTTTATGTTTAATTCCCAAGGAATCATCATAGTATCTCTTGAAAGAGTTAAGTAAAATTAAACAACACTCAACCCTTATAAGTTAAAAGGGACTTGGAGGAGCAGTTGAAGTCTCACTAAAATGGAATTTTAAGAGAAAAAAAAGATGCTTGGAGAGGTATCCAGAGCCTAATAAAATCTGATGTTTTTCTTATGCAAAAGTACTTTATAGATACAGTCTGAGCCAGGGAAAGGTCTGGCAGAAATATATTTACTCCTAGAAGAGATGAATTGCTCCAGATAAAGAACAGAAATTCCATGTTATTCTTAACTTTAACCTTTTCATTCATTTTTATAAGAGTACCTCCAACTCAGCTCAGAGTAACGCTATTGTCATTTGTAAGTACGGTGTAAAAAGCTTGTTTCTTTTTCCCCAGCTTGAAGAGCTAGAGAATGAAATAAGCCAAGAGAAACAAAGTCTTCAGAACAGTCAAAATCTGAGTAAGGATTTGATGAAAGAAAAAGCACAGCTTGAAAAGACACTTGAAGCACTTCGAGAAAACTCAGAGCGGCAAGTGAGTAGCAGAATTCAAAGTCTTAATGCTGCATTGCACTGTACTGTTCTCTTCCTGTGCTTTTTTACAGGCATAAAGGGATTGTCAGTGTAGCAGACTTGCCAAAAGGACCTATCTGCAGCAAAGTAGCTTGTCTGAGGCCTGCAGCCAGTGCGAGACATGACTCATTTTTAGCTGAGGCTTTACTGTTAGTTTTAGAACTCTCTTAGTGTTCCGTAATGCTGCTGTGGCTTTCGTGGGCTGTGCATTTGCTGTGGTTGCTCAGAGGGCGTAGCTCAGCCAAAACAGAAAACTGGGAACTTTGGAGATAAGCCAGGCACTTCTCAATGGAGGAAAACAGGTTCCAGACAGCTGGGCAGCGTTTGAAGTAACGCTGGGGTACTAATGAGGATTACAGCAGCCTGTCCCTCGAAGGGACCAGGCCAGTGTAGCAGAGCTGCTCTGCTGCCGACTGTTCCTCCGGTGTCACCCACAGACTTGTTTATCTGGGGTAGGATCCATCATACCCAGCTTCATAATATTCCCCTATACTGGAATGTTGTAGGTGGATGGCAGAATGTATTTCTGGTTACCAGAAACTGGGTCTTTGTAAAAGATTTGAGCTGTGTTTGGAAGGGTTCTGGGTGTCACTGATGCCTGTGTCTAATTGGTGCTAAGACCTTCTCAAGGGCTTTTCAGAGCAATTGAGGGGACCTGTGGAAGGCAGCCATTAGAAAAGAAGAGTTATGGAAACGTCTGGAAACCCTGTATTTAGTAATCCAGTCCTTCAGAATCAGAACTGCAGTTCCCTTTTATACATTCCACTGATCACATCAGCATCTTTTTGAAGTACAGCATTTTGAAATACAGAATGTTGTATTTCAAAGATCCTGATCCATTTAAGGGCCCAGTTTAATCGGTAAATGAAATTCCAGACATAGAAAAGAAAGGAAACAAAGCTTGGCATTGAAGCTTTACTTTCATTTAAAGGGAACAGTAGGGATAACTTTGAAGAAAACAAGCTAGCTTGTCTTGTTTAGAAGTGTTAATTGCTATAAGAATTGATTTATGCATTGTATTAGAAGTGAAGTCCAGGGAAAAAAGAACTAAGACTTTCTGGAATAAGACCTAAGTCCCAATTCAACCATACATAAATTGGTTTAAATGTGTTGGAGTAGGACTGACATTTCAGTGGGACTATTTCTGCTTAACATACTTAGGAGCTGTGATGGGTTAGCAGCATCTTTCATGTCTTTTATGAATCCTGTGCTGGAACTTCCAGGAGTCAACTGTATGAGGTTTATTTGATTTCATCAGAATTATGGATTCATTGCTCATGATTTTTTCTTAGTTTGGGTTCTAGAGGCAGAATTCATGGAAAGGAATTGTACATGTGCAGTAACGTAGAAGAGAAACTGCATGGAGAGCTCAGAGCAGCCTTCCAGTGTCTGAAAAGGGCTCCAGGGATGCTGGAGAGGGACTCTTCATCAGGGACTGTAGCAACAGGACAGGGGGTGATGGGGTTAAACTGAAACAGAGGAGAAGTACAGGTTAGATGTAAGGAAGAACTTTTTCCCTGTGAGGGTGCTGAGGCACTGGCACAGGGTGTCCATCCGTGACAGTGTTCAAGGCCAGTTTGGATGGGGCTTGGAGCAACCTGCTGTAGTGGAAGGTGACCCTGCCCATGGCAGGGGGTTGGAACTGGATGATCTTAAGGTCCTTTCCAACCCAAACCATTCTGTGATTCTATGAAAGTTGTGGGTTTAGATGCCTGTTTATTAGTTTCTAGTCAATGGCTTCAGAACAGTTTGGCATTGCTGGGGATGGAGCTGTAGACCCTGTCATTAATAGTTACATTCAGACTAGAGTATGAAAGAATAGTCTATAATAATTTTCTCAGGCTGTTTTTCAGAGCAACCAGCACTTCTGCTTTACTCCCAAGCAGTTTATTGTTGAAATATCTCTTATGCTTTGTTATTAGCGTATCCTTAAATATTGATCTGAACAGATTGCTGGATTTTGCTCTCTGTTACGTACCTAAATAGTTTCAAATGATTTGGAGTAACTGGAAGAGACAAGAAATACTGAGAATGGAGATGTAAATGCTGCCTTTACCCTTGTAGTAGATCTGGGGATGTGTTACTTAAGAAAATAATTCAGTTCCAATATGTTTTACCTTCTCTGGAAGCTGTTGTGGAACAGCGTGTCCAAGGGTTCTTTTTAACTCAGAAATCAATGGAACTTTGATGTGTTTCTTCTCAAAGCATTACTGACTGTGATCTGGATGCCCTTATATTCCACAACATTTTTTCCAAGTGAAATAAAGACACTTCTATGGCTCCCACACCTCCTTCCACGTCAAGTTTGGTTCAGAACTTGACTGCAGGTTGGTTTTTTGTGGACACACATCTCTGGGAATTAGAGTTGAAGAAAAATAATCCAAATGTGGTTAACCACGAATGAAACGATGCTGAGAAGCAGACTGAGCTTTGTTTTGCTTTCTGCTTGTGTTAGTGTTATATTATCTACTAATATCCAAGAGGAGGAGACTTGAACATTCACTTTGATTTATTCTGTTGTCAAACATGCGCCTATATACATACACAGTGTGTGTAATGCTTTGAATGAATACTTCTGGAGTAAAAGGATATTTCTTGTTTTAACTTAAAATGAAAGAGAAATATGATGTAATCTTTTTTATCTGAGCAGCTTTCTGTTTATCTATGGAAATAATAACTTGTTGGCGTGTTGCTCACCAGAGTTTACTGTTTTTCCACCCAAATTAGATTAAACTATTAGAACAAGAGAATGAACACTTGAATCAGACGGTAGCTTCCCTAAGACAACGCTCCCAAATCAGTGCTGAAGCCAGAATGAAAGAAATTGAGAAGGAAAACAAAATCCTTCACGAGTCTATTAAAGAGACCAGCAGTAAGTTAAATAAAATCGAATTTGAGAAGAAACAAGTCAGGAAAGAACTGGAGCACTATAAAGAGAAAGGGGAGAGAGCAGAAGAACTGGAGAATGAGCTGCATCATCTGGAGAAGGAAAATGAGCTATTACAGAAAAAAATCACTACCTTAAAAATCACTTGTGAGAAGATCGAGGCCTTAGAACAAGAAAACTCAGACCTGGAAATGGAAAACAGGAAACTGAAAAAGACTTTGGATAGCCTGAAAAACCTCACTTTTCAATTAGAGTCCTTAGAAAAGGAGAATTCGCAGCTTGATGAAGAAAACCTAGAATTAAGAAGAACAATTGAATCCTTGAAGTGTACAAGCATTAAAGTGGCACAGTTACAATTGGAAAACAAGGAGCTGGAGAGTGAAAAGGAGCAACTTAAAAAAAGCCTGGAGCTCATGAAAGCCTCATTTAAGAAGACAGAACGCTTGGAAGTCAGCTACCAGGGCCTGGACACAGAAAACCAAAGGCTACAGAAAGCCCTTGAAAACAGCAATAAGAAGATTCAGCAATTAGAAAGTGAACTACAGGATTTAGAATCTGAGAATCAGACTCTGCAAAAGAATTTGGAAGAGTTAAAAATCTCCAGTAAGCGCCTGGAGCAGTTGGAAAAGGAGAATAAGTTGTTAGAGCAAGAGACTTCTCAACTGGAAAAGGATAAGAAACAGCTAGAAAAGGAAAATAAGAGGCTTCGCCAACAAGCAGAAATCAAAGATAGTACTTTAGAAGAGAACAATGTAAAGATTAGTAACCTGGAAAGGGAAAATAAATCTCTCTTTAAAGAAATAGTTGTATATAAAGAGTCGTGTGTGCGCCTGAAAGAACTAGAAAAAGAGAACAAGGAACTCGTGAAAAGAGCCACCATTGATAAGAAAACCCTTGTCACTTTGCGAGAGGTAAACAGAAACCAGTTACCACTCCTGGCATGACCTGTTTGATATGTGAAGAGATGATACCTGTATGTTTGAAAAAGAACTCGTATTTTGTAGGGTTTATGCTTTAATCTGTGTACCAATAGCATCCTTAATGGGTGCAGTAGGGAAAGTGTTAGACAACCCAGAGTTATGCAGTCATAATAATCCAATGGAATAATAGAACCATATTGCACTTAATTCTGTAAGGTTGCTTGCAGATTGTCATGGAGGCTTTGTTAAATGAACGTTGTTCAGATGTTTCATGTTAGCATTGGGTCTGGCTGAAACCTTTTCCCTTCATTGTAAGGTTCAAAACCAAGTTTGAAAGGGAGCTCCTACAGCAAGGAAAGGAGTGAACACCTAGGGTAAAATCATACTGTAGCTGCAGTGTGATGTCTGATCTAGCTGATTTGGAAGGAGTTACCATTGAGTTATTCAAGCCATGTAGTCACAAAAGACTCTTGCCTCAGCACTTCAAGGATTGAGAGTGCATCGTTTTATTTACATGGTAATTCTGACTGTACCTTTCTCTGTGCAAGGACTTGGTGAATGAGAAATTGAAGACTCAACAAATGAACAATGATTTAGAGAAACTGGCCCACGAACTTGAAAAAATAGGCTTAAACAAGGAGCGCCTCTTGCATGATGAGCAGAGCAGTGATGACAGGTGAGGATGTCAGGGCCTACCTGGAGCATGCAGAAATGAGGCTCTTTTTTACTCATAAAGTAGTTCTACAGACCGGTTTTGTGCATACTCTTCGATTTTTTTTAAGGTACATTAATAGACCCAAATTGGAACTTGCTATTCTTTCAAATGATAAAGTAGTTGATGTGCTTTTCCTTTCAGCTGTCTCTGAAAGAGAGCTGAAGCTTTTTGTCACCAAGAAATTTCTCGAAGTCTGTCAGTAGATAAAGCTAATGTATAATTAAAATGCTTTATGTTTGAGTTAGCAGCAGAAGCAGTAAAAGATAATAGAACCAAAGTGGGCTTTTTCCTTCTTGACTGCTTGACTGATAGAAGTGGGTTTTACACTTTGTCACACAGTGCTTACCTTAAACTGTCTCACTCTTTCCTTCCCACTCTTTCCTTCTAATTCTTCCTACCAAAAGGAAGCTGCTTTCCCAGTCAGACTGGTTGAGAAGTATCCAAGACTTGTAGACTGTCTCCAAAACTTCATAGTGGCTCCATCACTCTACCGCACCTGCCATTATAAAGCAGCTGCTATCCTGACATCTGTTTCTTCTGCTGTATGTTGTGTTCTGTCCTGTCCTGCAGGGATCTAGGGAAAACTTGTGACAGGAGGCAAGCAGACTAGCATGGACTTCTAGCCAAGCTTCAGTTTGTGATGCTATTCAGTTGTGCTATTGAAGAGAAAAAGAAAAGCTGCTGTCATGATCTGTCATTGTAACTGATTGTCATGAACATGTAGATTGATTTGGGGCCTTCTACATCAAAATACCTGTATCTGTATCCCCTCCACCCTATCAAAGTCAGTTGCTCTTTCTTGCTGCCAGTGCTCTGTAGCTGGGGTGGTGCCGGAATCCTGTATGAAGAATCTTTTACCACCTCTTGTTTTGTGCTTGTGTCTTTCATCCACCTTTATCAGCTCACAGACCAGGAGTTCTTCTGTCAAAGAAAGTCCTCAGAACTTGACTGGTGAGATCTCTCCTGATTTAAGCATTACTGTGTAACACAAATATGCCAGGCAAAGAAGAACAATCCTTGAGCTGAGTTGAAGCTTAGATGAAGAAGTCCAGATTGAGCAAGGTTTTTCTATCCCACATTCTAGATTCCAAGTGGTTGGAGTGAGTGCTCCCATAAAGGGAGAGAATGTTGTTCTGTGAAGGTGCTTTTGCAGATTGTGCTACATGAAAAAAATTTGAGGCTACATCCCCTTTCCAGTCAGCAGCATCTGTCCTTTGCTACTGCTCATACTCCTGAAGATTAGCTGTTGTGGGTTCACTTCTCATAGGTAGGTTGGTTTGTGACATTGGGCCATATAATGCTGGTGATTCCTTCACATTCTACCAAGTGAGGTTACATCTGATCTATCAGTTATAATTTGGAAGAAGGTTTGGAGTTGCATGTCTCTGGAATGGGGAGTTTCATCCAACTTTCCATAAATTATAATCCATAAATGAACTTTCAACATACTTCTGACACATATCATGACCCATTTAATTTCTTCCTTTGCTTCCAGGTTAGCTGTGTGTGGGAATTACACAGATAAGTTAATTTTCATTCCCTCCACATCTCTGTATTTCTTTTCTAATGGGTATTCCTTTTGCAAAGAGTCCCTGCACCTTTTTCGCTGTGTATGTATTAAGAGCGCAGCTCAGGGGACAGGCTCAAGCATTGAATACTGGTTGACCTGCACTTGGCAAATGTCTGCTGCTGGCATTAGTTCCCCTGTAATGTGGTGCTGCTGAGTGTAAGAACAGCTCATGCCTAACTCTTTGCAGCAGGAGGTAACGCCTGTCTAGAGGGGTGTTCGTGGTGAACTGGATTGTCCAGCACTGACCATGTGAAAGCACCACAAAAGCGGATGGAATATGGGGTTCAACCTAAAACAGGGGAAGTTTAGATTGGATATGAGGAAGAAATTCTTTACTGTGAGGGTGGTGAGGCACTGGAATGGGTT
>JANRGW010001162.1:0-19971 GCA_024733675.1 Psilopsiagon aymara | reverse complement strand
GTGAGGGTGGTGAGGCACTGGAATGGGTTGCCCAGGGAAGTTGTGAATGCTCCATCACTGGCGGTGTTCAAGGTCAGATTGGACATAGCCTTGGGTGGTATGGTTTAGTGTAAGGTGTCCCTGCCCATGGCAGGGGGGTTGGAACTGAATGATCTTAAGGTCCTTTCCAACCCAAACTATTCTGTGAGAAGTGTTACTAGAATATGCAGTCTACATAGTGAGATGTCAGTGTATTAAAGCTTTGCCAAGTGTGTGCGGGGGAAGGGCTCATAAAAGATTTATATGAATTTCTGTATGCTTTTTTTATTCAGAGGCAGTTTGCCATATGCAGCTGCAGATAGTACTCTGTTTTAGTGTAATAGAAGGATTCTTTTGTTTGGAAGGAGGAATATGTGTTTGGGGAGTTAAATACATCTTTCTGTTGTCCATTTCTATAGGAAGCAGAATTGTTAAGGGAAAGCATTCAAAATGAGTAAGAACTACACAGCTAGTTGTAGTTGGGTGTCAGTTGAATACTCATTGGTGTTGCTGGGGAGAAGGCTTTTTGGTCTGTCTTATAGATAAAGGAGACACTGAGACAGCCAAGAAAGGACTTTGAAAGTGTTACAATGAATTGTCTTTTGTTGCCTTTTCTTTTGCTTTCAGAACTCTTTGACATGCTTCTATAGATGTATCTTATTAAAAAAGTGTAGGCTGCTGAAATGTCTCTGGTGCATAGGGGTGGGGTTGGTCGAACGGGGGTGTGGAATGCTCTTTAACCAAGAATGATCAGCTGTGCTGATCTTGGCCTTGAGCAGATGAGGATAGAGAGTTGCAGTTTAGCACAGATTTTGCTCGACTGCATTTATTGTGATATATGCAGTAGCAGCAGAATTCTTTGTCAGTAGTAACCTATATAGCTGTCACTAGAAAGTGCAGTTGCTTTTGATCAACAGTGAATCTGTAGATTTCCCTTATCATGTAATGCTTTTCATTTTCCTGACTACAGGTATTCTAGTATGTTAATCTGTGGGGTTTTGTAGTATGATATTTATAGTTTTCCATATCAGGACTGAATTTCTGTCTTAGATAAATTGCACTGTAATTGAGGTGTGGAGAGGAAACGAAGTTTTATTAGAGGTCATTTGATTATTTTATTTTTCTTTTCCAACAAGGTATTGTAATCGGAAAAAAAAACAATTTGTCACATTAATAATTTTTCAGGGATATATGTTAATATCCAGAATTTACTGGGATGATCCCTCTTGTACAAAATAGCATTTGTTTCTAGAGAGGGAGGGAAAAGAATATCTGTATTTTCAGTATGTATATTATTGGTATCTGTATTAGCCAGTAACTCAGTTGTTGCTACCTCTTTTGCCAGTCACACATTTTTTCTAAGCAGATTTCCTGTTAATCGTGGAAGCAGTGATACTACTGACCTTCCTTGATGCTTAGCTTATCTGTGTCATAAAATAGTTTAATTTTGGGGGGAAAGGAACTAGAGAGGTACGGAAGAAAACTGTATACAGTGCTACATGGACTACACGGGAAGGTGCTATGAAGCAGAGAGAGGGGAGACAAAGCAGTAGCTGTTTATACAGGTATCTTACAGTTCTATCTTGTCAGTCTAGTGGGAGGCCAGGAGTTAGGTTGGCTAAGTTACACCATGATGAGAAATGGGAATGCCACACTGACTGTTTGTGCAACTGTAGATAATTCATACCTTGTGTTTACAAGAAGTATGGTTATCCCAAGGGCATGTGTGCAGTTTCTTTTCCTCACTGCTATTCTGCAAAGCACCATCTTGCTAGTGTTTATTCTCTGGATTCTGCCTGTTCAGTGGTATTGTGTATTAAGCCTAAAAATTGTATAGTGTTTTGTGAGCGTCAGAAGGAAACTTGGTATGCCTCTCATATTTATATGTTTTCTCATCCACCTAACAACACAAGGCCAGCTGAAACAACACAAATGTCATGGTTATTCTCCCCTTCCATCTTTACAGCAGCGTATGGGAGGAGTAGTGCAAATGTAATGTGATTTGGGCTTGTCCATGCCCAAATGGAAATATTTGTTACCGGATGCCAAATACTGAAGCTTTACCAGTGTGAGAATTAGGCAGAAAGAGACTGCAGTTTGACTTTGCTGAACTTTTACACAATTTTTCCTCCACATGAAATATTTCCACAGGAATTTAATGCTTGAGAAAGATGCTGGACCAGCAATTGCAGAGATTGAACTCCTCTACCCACAGGAAAGGTAACAGGAACTAGATTTTATCTTTAGAACAGTCTTCACTGCATCTGTCACTCCTTGACCTGGAAAGGCCTATTCCAAGGTCAGGAGTTTGATACCCGTGGCTCGGTCCTTGGTGCATGTGTAATGCTATCCAGGAAACTAGATAGGTGCCAGTTACAGAGATCTTTTTCTAATGATATTTGCTCAAACTTCTGATATTACTGTTCTGTGAAAAAAAGACTAACTTCTTCAATGATGTTTCTCTAGGTTTTTCTACACCACAGGAGGTCTTCTCTTCTCTTGTATGGGGACACTTCTCTCGATATAACACCCCCTTCACAGTGAACTGAAGAAAGGATAGACGAGCAGCAATGTGGAATGGGGTGATGTCCGCACTTGGGATTAACAGTCATGATAAACGCTGTCCTGCTAACATGGAGAAATGAATAAAACAATTTAATTCTAATTCTTGAGAGTGTGAAGTTCATTTTGGTATCTTCTGTGCCAGTTCCCTGTTTTTGAAGTGCTGGTTAACTTCAGAAATCTGGTGATCTTGTATCAAAGCTGCAGCTAAGCCAGAAAAGTAAAACCTGTTGGATATTCTTCACCATACTAGACTTTTTCTTATTTGTGGGTTTTTTTTTTTTTTTCGTTCCTAGGAGTTCTAAAATGCTTTATATTCCCATGAATAATTTTCCCAGATACCTTGGAACCTCAGCATCAGGCCTTCAGTTTTGCCAGTTATGAGTTCACCTAACTAACTGAAAGAAAGACTCCTGAGTTGTAAAAAAAGAAAATCATACTGTACTGATCATGCCATACTGATAGCTGTGGCAATTGCTAGAGAGAAACAGAACTGCAGTTCTCAACAAATCAGAGATTCATTAAAATATCAGATAATGGTGAGGCACTGGCACAGGTTGCCCAAAGAAGTGGTGTTCAAGGCTAAGTTGGACAGAGGCTTGGGAGAGGTGTCCCTTCCTATGACAGGGGATTGGAAGTAGACGATCTTAAGGTTCTTTGCAACCCTAACCATTCTATGATTCTATAACGTGTCTTTGGATTTTGAGACCACAGTGGCAGGGTTTGTTACAGACATGGTCATATAAATTCTTACTATATGCTGTTTCTGAAGAAAGCTCAAGATTATGGATCTTGTGTAGTTTGTTGTTAGTTGAAGCACCATAAAGAGACATAATACTGATGAAATTTCTGTAATGTGCTTACTTGAAATTTGTGTTACAAAAAGTAAAGCAAAAAGGGAAGCAAGATACTGAGTCTGTATGTTAGCAGTAAACCCCTCTGATTCTTGACAATGGAGAATGCTCAGTTTCTTTGTAATTTTTTCCTTCTGCCCTTGAAATCCTGGCCAAATCTTTCAGAGGGCTGTGATAATATGTGTTATAATGACAAAGAATCGGTGAAATTGAAGTGGAAAATGGAGTCAATTGCAAAACCTTAAGCTACTTGGTAATTGCAAGAGGGAGCATAAGGAAATAGAAGGGGATTATGCCCTTGGGCTTTCAATGTTGATATATTTTAAAGTTAAATTGCATGATACCGGGTTGAAAGCTAGTGCAGTTTTCATAAGAATAGTATAATACACTTTGTGCAGGAAGTGCCCTTGGACAGAAGATGAACGTAGGAATTGGTTTCAAGGTGCTCTTTAGACCAAGATTTTAGCAAGAGTGAGGCAATTGTTTTATTTTTACAAGCACTTACATGACTATCATTGACATGAGGACTGAACCACCAGCATATTATATCAGTGGGAAAGACAAATAATAGTCTGATATTTCTGGAGAGGTGTCAAAAAGGGAGAGAGAGATTGTGCAAGGTGGAGCTGAGACGTCACCTATCAAGCCGTAAGGAGTTCTGATGGCTCAGATATGAAGTGGAATTCCTCTCACGGAGGCATGTCTTCTAGAGTAATAGGTTCTCCATTCTCTAATATTACGACAAACGGTACAGGAACTTGTTCTGTGAAATCTGTTGAAGAGTGAGGGCTGCAACTGATGAAGATTCCATATGGTGGTATGGATATTTTCATTCCTGTTTTCTGTGTGCCTGTGTAGTTCTTTTACATGTCAGTGGAAACTGGCTCCAAGAGCAGTAGTTTGTTTGGCAAATACGTGTGCCAGACCAGGTCTCTGGTAGCACTGTGATACCTCTGTAAGCAGGTAAAACATCTGCCTGTGCAGTCTTGTGACCATTTTGTCTCCTGTGGTTCAGTACTTAGGAGTATACTTAATGCATATGAAAATGATTGCACAAGTGCTTTTTTGTCACTTTCCTTAATATTTAATGTTTAAATTCAATTAGTATCCTTAATATTTCCTTAATGTTTAATGTTAATGTATTTCCTTAGAATTTAATAAAGTAGAATGGCTGAAAACCTTCAAAAGGCTTCTTAGTTTCATATATCCCATTTTGCTAAGCTAGTTCTTGTCCCTCTTTATGTTTTATGTTCTCTTTTATGGTTATTCAGCGATGATGTCCCTGTTTTACTGCCTGAAGTTCACAGATTTGCTCCTCCTGCCTTCATAGTCCAGAATGCCTTCCCACCTTCTGTTTTTTTTTATCCCTTTCCAAATGCTCCTGCCTGCTTGTCATAGCAAAAAACCTACTGTTGTTTCTAGTCTTAATCACTGCTCCTACTTGTTCTTGTCCTTATCCCAGGCACACGTAGCTTAACGGTATTTCTTTTTCAACGTCTTGTTATAGGTAATTGCTCTTTGATGTGTATTACTCTAAACGCGTGGCTTGCCTTTTTAGGGGGAGAAAGACAGGTTTTGTTACTATACAGTTTCTTCTAGTATTTCACAGCCCAAAACACGTAGAAGTTAAACAGAAATTAAAAGAAGTTAATAAATAGAGGTGTTTGGTTTTACTGTATTGTCTCAGTGAGTGAGAGGTAGCAAATTGCAGCACTGAGAAGATCAGTAGGTCCCTGGCTGTGTCACTTGTATGGCTTTCTTTGATTAAGAGATTGGCCTCCTTGAAATTTATTTCTCATGTACCTCATTAACAGCTCTCTCGTAAAAGTGGTCAAGAAGGTTTTAGTAACATGTGAAGCTTTACTTTCCTTTTTTCTTCACTACTTTAAATTTTGTCCTTTGACTATGATTACCAGGTATAAATAATTAAATAGTAATTGGACTTTCATTGTGAAGTATTTTGATCTTCTTATTTGTACAGTACCGTGAAGGATGAACTAAAGGTCTGTAGTGATAAATCTGACCTGTGCTGTGATGGTTGGGGAAACCTCTTATGAATAGTTCGTTTTGCATTTCTGCACTTTTGTCTCAATTAGAATTGTGCTTTTGTGCTGGCTACAGAACTAGAGTATTTAACACGCTCTGCTTTGCTTCGTATAATGAGATCTTGGGGTGGAGTATATTTGTATTGAGGCCAAACTGAGAGAGGTTGTAATTTTGCTTAGTGTAAGATCTGGAAAACCTCTGCAACTTGGCTGGCCTGCATTCCCAGTTGTGCATGAAGTAAGCAGACAGCTGGGTTTTGACCACTCTCTTTGTATTTTTCTGGGTCACTTTCCTTATTCTTTACCTTACCACCTTGGTTGCTTCTCCAACCTGCTCTTTCTCTGACTGAAAACATGGTTTATCAACTGTACATTTACCTCTAGGTGATCTGCAAAACCTAGGCATCGGCTTGGAACTAGACATCGCATCATCTCCTCTGTGACTCTCATCCTACATGGTCATCACTTCAACATTTTTCCAGCATGTTACTTTGGAGGGCTTCCTCTGCTGAGATGGTAATGTTGAGAAGGGGGAGCATGCAATGCAGTGACAAAGTCACCTCAAAGGCCTTAAGGATGGAATCCATGGGAGGAAGGCTGTACCCCTTTGTGCCCCCCCCCAGTTAATAATCTAAACCCTACATTGTTTATTGACTCATGCACTTTATCTTGGACATTGGTGTGCTTCATTGTTTGGGACAAACAGCACTTGTCCTTGCCAGCTGGTGAAATCAGTGATTTCGGTGTCAGTACTGCTGTGTACTTCTACTTTCTTGCTTTGCAAGTGCCTGGTACAGAGATTTAGCCAAGTTCCGTGGTCTCCTGCATGTTTGCTCTGATCAACTGTGGATCTAGAATCCCAGTTTATGAAAGAGAGATGAGTAAGTAATACTGGGCTCCAGAATGATGTGAAAGATGCTAGGAAGAGTTTCTGTCAGAGATGGAGTTACAATTGTTCTACGTTTTGCTTCATCCTGAAAAGTAAAATTCTTTGTCTTTTTAAAATTTAAAAAAATATAATTTTTTGCAGTGCTTCTAAAGATTTCTAATGAAGGAAAAATCCTCCTCCTGGTTCTGCCTGTCTTTAACTTCCTAGAGAGAGCATACAGCAGCTGTCAGAGCTGTATGTTTGATGATATTACTTGCTGCTTGTTCCTTACGGCCTTTAAGATCTGGGATGAAGAGATAAGAACAGAGCGATGAGCTTCCTAGGGAAAGCAATGAGATGCTGCTTTCTAGCATCCCTCGTATCCATCCATGTTCATCTGCTTAGTGGTGACAATGTGTGTATCTTTAAGAACCTGAAATTAAGACAGAAGGAAATGGGGAGGGAGGGGGCAGAATCTCTTCCAGCTGTGATAGGTCAGTAATGGACTAGAGGTCACATCTGTGGTGGTGGAGAGGCAAGGTGGAAAGCTTGGGGGTTTTGGGAAGGGAAGGAGCAACCTCTCTGGTTTGCTAGTTCTTTTGGAGTCTAGTTTTCTTCTAGTTCTTCTTTTCCAGCCTTCTGGCAAGACGAGCTGCTGTAGGCAAGAAGAGTATCTCCTTGGTCCTCTCCGTAACAGCACACTGTACAGCATTTTGTGGTCCTGTTTGGAAGACTCCAAGGGAAGAATTCCTCCACAAAATCATTCAAGCATTTGCTGTAGGCTGAATCCTCTCATGGCTTGGTCTGGTGGTCTTTCTTCTTCACCCAGTCTTAGTAATAGCTCGCATACTTTGAGAGCAGCTGAAGTTGTGAGCAGGGAGTAGAAATGAAAAACAGCAGCCCAGTTAGGAGGCTTCATTCTGGAACAGGAAAACCCTGAAATGGGAGAAGAGGCCCACTGGAGGGAAGGAAAGAAAGAGTATTCTCAGTACCTAAGTTTCCAGATTTTTTTTAAGAGAGTGTGCATAACCTCCTGTTGCAACACTCCTGGTTCTGATTTCATCAGCTGTCACATCAGATCAGTTTGCCTGGATGGGAGACATTAAAGGAGTACGGCCTTAGATGCAGCTGACTGCTTCGTGTTTTGATGACATAGTAACAGAAGGATGAGAGGCATTCCTAGAGTTGATTTCTTCTCTAAACTCTATTCCCCCATTGCTGTAAGGAGATACAGTTTTACACAATGATGCTAGGTGACTTTTTTTGCTTTAATTTTGAGGGTCAGCAGTTCTTAACTGTTGCAGGTTCTTTTTTGCAGCTGAGCTAAAGTCTTGTGGCACTTCTGAGAAGGCTGGCCATTAATTTCAGAAATCTTTGTGACTGTCCCCTTGCCTAATTTTTCTCCTCAGTTTTAGTGGGTTGTGGTCAATGTCCCTGTGTACAAGGCTGTTTTGCATCAGTACTCATATGGAGCTCTTGCTGTTTTACACCAGCTGAGTTAGCTGTGTTTCCTTGAAGTTTAGGGACTTACTGAGATGAAAGTGGCATTGAATGTGTGTTTAGAATTCTAGACTGTACAAAAAGGTGAGCCTACTCTGGAAGGCATGCAGTCAAAGATGACAACGTGGGGAAGGATGTAAGGAAACAGCATGTCAATAATGAATAGTTGCAACATCCCTGTGATGCAGCAGCAGCTACCTGTTCTGCTGTAGGGTCCATTGAATGGAAAGATACTGAAAGCTACCAGGATTCCCTATGTTGGCTGACTCTTACACTTTGCATTCATCCTGCTTTTCACCCTCATAATACGGAGTTACTGCCAGAGTCATAATCGTATTTTCAGGTAGAAACTCTTGAGTGTCTGTTCCTGAGCAACTGATGTGGCCAGTGTACTAACAGGAAGGCTAGTGAGACCCTCCTAACCAGGCTCAGTTGCCACAGGTTTCTTTGTCACATAGGGTGCTCCCAAGTGAGCTGCATACAGCTGAAGATGATAGCAACGAAAGTGAGGATGCAGTCACAAGAATTTAAGGACACTGTGCAGACCCACTTTTGATGACCAAAAGTCATATCGGGTCTCTGTGTGCAGCAGCATCGGGCTTTTCCACATGGTGAGGACTGGAGTGCAGTATGAGTCAGGGGAATGCAAGCGTGATGCTCTGTAGAAGTGTCTTATCGGTGCCTCCTGACTTCAGAGATAAAAGGTGCTTAGAATTTCTGGGATGAGGCTGTAGGTGACTGAATGTGGCTGGTAGACAGAAAAGAATGTGTTCTTAAGGCTGTCAAATCATGCAGGATTACTCATCATGGTCATTGCGGTTTAATTAGATTTCCCTTAGCCCAAACGACTAGTGTTTAGTATCACTGCAGTCAGTGTCCCTCGGAGCAGAGCACACTGTGGTGCATTGTTTCATTTGAATAGAGCTGGCAGGCAGGTCAGAGCGTGTATGTTTGCTTTGGTTGCCTAGAGGAGTTCAGCATCTTTTAATTATGTGTTTTCGTAAGTGTCCTTTAACAGATGTAACCCTTAGGAGCTAGAACAGTGTGTGTGAGATGCTGGCTGGTTTGGAGGGGTTTGTAAGCAGATGTTGCAGGGCCAGAGTAATGAAGGGATTTCGAAGAGGTGAAATTCATGCCTGTGTGCAGTCCCCCTCTTGGAAGCTCTTTCTGCAGTTCCTACATTCCCTATTAGGTTTGGAAGCCATCCCAGTGTTTTGGATACATGCTATCTGAACACACCTCTTTAAGGCAGCAGTGCGTTAACCAATTATTGACACTGTTTTCCTCTGTCCTTCCAGCCTTGTCATCTGCTCTGACTGTATGCTTTCAAGTTCTGTCATTGAGCTTCTGGCAAAGCCTAGCCTAATACCACGCTTCTCTTTTGTATAGAAAGGATGTGGGTCATCAGTATTTGGGAAAGACACATTGAAGTGGTGTGAGAAGTGCTCTAAGAGCTTGCTGATCGTGCCTGTGCATCCTGTTTCTTTTTCTCAGAAGTGGTTTTACCACAAGCACCTAGTGCTGCAGTGACTGGTGTTTGAAGTTTTCAAAATGAAAGATATGAATTCCAACATCCAGAAGTCACTTCTAACTGGATTTGAATCACATTTTGCTAAGTGCACCTTGCACCCAATAACTTCATGGAGTAGGAAACACAACCTTGAAAAAATCAAGCCCAAGGTGTCCAAGTCATGTATTAACAAGAAGCGGAGATCACTTTATTTCTGTTGGTGTACATAGTAAATACAAGACAACAATGGCTCTAATTTATCCCATGATAAATCAGTCCATTTCAATGGATGTGATGGATAAAAACCATGTTCAAGAGAGTTAGTTTTCTTGAGGCTGTGTTTCCCTCTGCTGGCATATGGTTAATACTGCTGACTTGTTTTTTTCTCAAAGCCAAGCTTCCAGAGCTAGTGCTTCCCTGTAATCCCAAGAAACATTTAAACTGCCTTTCTCAGTGATCAAATATAGCGTATTAATAAAAACCAAGAAAGAAATGGCAATAGTGCTGACAAGTGGCCCTGTCTAGATGTAAAGTTGGCTCTGCTTTGAGCAGGACATTGGACTAAAGTCACTCGCCAGTTTTCCAGTGTGGTATTTTTGTTGGGGTGGAGTGTTAGACTGAAGAGGTGAAGTGACAATTTTCAGAGGTTTCTGTTTTTATTAGTCTGAGGGAATTAGTAACACTTTGGTAACCGTCAAACTAACAGTATTTTTGAAAATGCATAGTTCTCTTTGGCATGATTAATCCAAGTTACATGGAAATGTATAAAATTAATCTGAGCATTTGTTGCACTGCATGCTCAGATGAAAAAGGGAAAGACAGACTGGTTTTAAGTCCATTTTACCATTTTTAATTCCAGTTTCTATTTGTGAAACTGCTATAGATTAAAAAAAGATAATAAAGTTTGAAACTAAGGTTTTGGATCATTTAGAAACTGAGGTGTGTAGATTTGCAAGAGAGTAATAGAACTGATTTCCTGAAACTCAGGCGCAGTTTATGCACATGTATGTATGTTACCTAAGTAGAAGCTAAAACTGTATTTCACATCTTGCTTACAAGTAGCAATATTCAATAATCACGATGCCCCCAAATAAAAATATTACATTATACGTCACATAAAATCATTTTCCCAGTTGCTTATAAGGAGCTTTAAAATGTATATTTCCCTATGTTGTTTTCATTGTTTAGATTTTCATACATATAATAGTGACATTTTTTAGAGCTGCTTTGTACATGCAAATTTAAAAGCTGTCGCTTTTCTTCACGTGCTTGTGCTGTACTCAGAAGACAAAATTGTAGTTGCAAAAATCTGTACAAAGCTCTTTCAAAGCTTTTTGGAATTAAGTACAGTCCAGGTTTGAGTCCTTACAGCTTCCATGATAGAAAATGTATTAAATGTGTGTGTATGACATGGATGAAATTGTAGTCTAGATCTAGCAAGAGTCATACCTAATGTCTGAGGTGTTCAAGGGGGTAAGTTAAGGGGATGGAAGCTGATGCTTGTCCCCTAAAATTCTGTTATAAACAGGATGTGCTGTGTTGAGCAACTTGGTATCTATCCTAATAGGACTGAAGTCCTATTGTGTGGCCCAGCAACACTAAGCTCAGCACCAAGTGTGGTAGCCATGGCCTCTTATTCCAAAATTGCCTGATGGTGGAAGTGTTACTTCCTTTCAGGGTGCTGAGAATCTTCATCTCTATTTCTTACTCTTACAGTGCTTCTACCGTCAAGATATAGGCAAATGGGGTGGGAAAAACTTGTGAAAGTCTATCTTGAGTCTACAGCTGCATAGAGAGAAGAAATTTAAGACTCTGTTCCCAAGAAAGAGGAACTAAGAGGAGTTCTGACTCTGTATACTAGGATGAGGATACTTGCTTTGCATGAGTGAAGTCCTCTTAGAATATCCTCAATAGGTTAGAGTCATACTCTCTTTGGTGTAACACGCATTGCATTGTTTGTTTGGGTTGATTGCTCATGGTTGATTCCTTTTCCCTTTCTCAACAGAGTGTGTTTTCTGAGTGGTCTATTGCTAGCTGAGGTAACAGCTGAAACAGCCATAGAAGTTACTATGAATTAAGAACAAGGATGTGGTATCAGAAATGGTACAGTCCTTGGATGAGCAATCTCTGACTTTTCACTCTTCTCTAGGAGAAGAGACTGTAGAGGCAGTGTAAGACCTTGGGGTCTTGGATTTCAGAATCACAAAGACCCTTCCTTCTTTCTCACCCGTCTGAAAGATTTCAGAGAAGAGTTGTAAGCTGATCCAGGTTCATCAGAAATGAAAACAGCAGTCCTTTGGGATATCTAGCAGCTTGCATATTTGTGACAGTTTGCTTGGTAAAACTTCAGACAGTTGTAGATATCAGTGAAGTCATAATATTAACAGTGCCAGTCTGCTGATAAGAGTCTGGAAATCTTCCTTATCCTTTCTATAATGGAAAGAACAGAAAATGTTTACCTACAAGGGCACTAGAGCCTACTAATCCCCGGTCACATAAGTTTCTGATGCACAGAGTACGATCAAAACTGGATTTCAGACTTCACGTGGGTTTTTGAGGGCTGAAAGCTGTTATGGCTGTTGTGTGAATCTTCATTGGATTTGGAAAAGTGACATTTTGTGTCGGAGCCTGGGCTATCTGACAGCCTTAGCAAACAAGGGTAATGAAACCATATTTGTTAGGAAGCTGACATGCCTTGAGAACTGAACATCATAAATCAAGTAAATTCACTGCAGGGAGGGCCAGTAGGTAGCAGACCATCTGAGCAAGAGAGTCTGTTTGCCATGAATGTTCTCTGCAGGTATATTTTGATCATCAGCCTGGGGTTATCTAAGACCATCCCCCTGTTGAAAGGGTTTGGTTTCAGTAACAGTATAGCCTTTGATTAATTTAAAATGGTTTTCAAAGTGGATTCTAAAGCTGCCTATAGTACCCCAAGTATTCCATAGACATTTATCCCTGCGATGGGTCTCCTTACGCCCAAAGACAATGCAGATTATCTTCCTGTTGTTCTCAGGAGTACAGTAGCTAAATATTGATAGCAAACACTTCAGAGGTTTCTTCAGCTGATACATACCATCTCTCAGAATTCATGGAATCCGGGGAAAGAGTAGACATGACAGTGCTTGGATAACGGTATTGATTTCAGCTTAACCGTAGCAGCTCTGGTTTTTGTCTTCTCTGTCCACAGAATCACCAGGAGTCCATACTACTATCCCAAACTATGGTATGTTGTAGAATTTAGAATTACATTTCTGTCAGGATGGGTATTCCTCAGCTCTTGATGTGGACCTTACCTGATTGACATGGATGGAAACATTGTTTTACAGGTACCTAGAGAACGCTGCTGCGAAGCTTTTCTGTGCCAGACCTTAATGCTTTAAGTGGAAATATTTTTCAGAGATGAAAAGAAATCATCTTAGGCAGCCTTCACTTTCACGTTCTTTGGAGTGTTTGCCATTGTTAGAACCTATTTTACAGCATGAGACAGGTACATTTGACAGCAATATCAGCTTGCCACTTAGAAGTACAGTATGAATCCAGTTTCTCAAACTAAACCTTTATTGTCTAGCCAGGAAGATTTCATCACTGTAGGGCATCAGGTGTTTCAACGCTTGACAAAATCATTTGTTTGAACCACTGTTTTATTTTGCAGTCATTTATTAACAAAGGTGGCTTTTTGGTGGCTATTATTCCAGCTTACAAAGGCAAGCTATGTGCCAGTCTTTCCCATCAAAGTACTCCATTCAGAGCCATGAAACATCATCCCACATTTATATAGATAAAAAAATGGTGCTAGAGTTTCATGATGATCAAGACTTAGGAATGCCTTTGCTTTTAAGGTGGTGGGTTTTGGTGTTTTAGTTACTGGGTTCTCAAGTCACTTCTGGATAGCAGTATCCTATTTTAGGAGCAGGTTTTGTATGGTCTGCATGTGTGCAAATACATCCTGTGGTTATTACATGTGCAGACTGAACCCCAGGTTTGCTCAAAAGCAGAAAACCCAGCCACGATTATTGGATCTTACTAGGTAATCCTTTCTGAAACAGAAACTGCTCAGTCCTTGTGTAAAGGGGACATGTTTGCCTGCAGGACACAACTGTATTAGTCACATTCCTTCACTCTAGAAAGGGTGGGAGGAGTTTCTTGGGGGTGTCGCTTGTCTGCAGCTGATCTCTTTCTGCTTTGAGGCAAATAAATGCTTTGCCTTCAGATTTGTCTGCCTTCCAAATCCGTTATCTGCAATATCCAAGTATGCCTTTGTAGTTACTAAGTCCTAATAAAAACAGAACTGTAAAATTCTCAATAGTTACTTTCAGGCAGATTTCATTTAATGAAAAGCAATGAATTTGGATTCCATGAATTACGAAAGGCTAGTCAAAACATCACCTGTCCTTAGGAATATTCAGATTTTAGACAACAAGGGATGACAATTATATCAGTTAAAAATACCACAACAGTAATGATATTCTAAGCCTTTCATCAATACCTGATGGAAGTTATGTGTATGCTAATGCTCTGTGATAAAGGTCTGTGTGTCCTTTTTCACTCCCTTTTTTGGGTGTTTTAGTTTGTGGAGACCAGGTGTTAAGCACAAGTAGCCTTTTTTCCACTCTCCTATGGTCATTACGGTGGGTCTGAGGAGTTTCAGAGCAAAGACCACCTGGAGATACTGGGGACTGAGCATACAAGGCAAGAAGTGTGTCAGTGGCCTGCATAGCTCTGCACATATTGCGAAAGCCCTGGGAAATTGAAACCAACATCACAGATTTTATCTGCAGTAGTTCTAGTTTATCTGCTTTTACAAATGAGGTAGGTACTCCGGGGAGGTTCATGGATTTCCCATTTGTCAGAAACTTCATTCTAGCTTTTGCCTGTCAAGTTTGTATCCTGGCTTGAGAGTGATGATACTCAAAAACTCAAACTGTGTCAAGCAGTAGCCTGTGTCTTGTATTTCCTCACAGCTTCCTGTAAGGCAGATGTTGGGAGGATACCCATCTTCAAATCATCACTTTTGGCTTGGGAGGACTTGGCTTTTGAAACCTGTAACCGAAGCTAGAACTTTCCCAGCTGACCTGTTCACGTGGGAAGTGGGTTGAGGGACAGTGTGTGATGGTAGTCTGGCAATGTACAGCACTGTGAGGATGTGGCAGGGATGTGGGGGGAAGAGGACATCTCTTACAGAGGGCATTTAAGAATCTTTCCTTGCAGATCTCTAGAGTTAATTGAGTAACTGCCTCTCTTGGGGCACTGGTACGTTAACTGAGGTCTTCATCCAGAACACTGAGCAGTACATTTGTGCTGAAATTCACCTGACAGCTGTCTGCCATCTATCAGAAACCATTGTGTTATACTTGTTAGTTGTATCCAAGATGTTCTTGTAATCTTTGCCTGAAGATCATAGGATCGTGGAATGGTTTGGGTTGGAAGGGACCTTCAAAGGTTATCTAGTCCAACCCCCCTGCACTGAGCAGGGGTGTAAAATAGATCAGATTGACCAGCGCCGTCTTCCGTGTTTTGTCAGATCCAGAAAACTATATTGCTAGCTACAAATACATAGTTAGTATATAACTGGGGGGAGAGGTGCAGAGATTGGGATTTTGGGGGGTTTGGTGAGGTTTTTTAGGGGTTTTTTTTGGCATTTTTTTTACAATGCCTGGCCTTTTCAGAATAGTTTCTCCAGTAGCAAACAGTCCAACTACACTGAAAGCGTGGCTTAATTTTAATTACTGGAAAATGACACCCCTACATTCTCATGAAGGTGAAAAAATATAATTGCCGAAATCAATGTTTGATGGCCATCTTTTTGCAAGGCCATATGTCTTCTGTGCATTTTGGAAGACAAAGCTGTTACTATTTCTTGAATCATTACTATGCTTTGAAAGATAACGGGAGGTAAAGGATACTTTAGCTGCTTCCTGCACCCAAATCCAGTCTCATCTCTTTCAGACAGTTATGAAGTTCATGTCTTAGGGACTATGTGCACCTCTTTTTCTCCTTAGCATTTCTGTTAGGCTTTTATTCTCATACCCTTTTTGTGTATTTCTTCTTAGTCTTTATCACCAGGGCCCTGTTACACCCTCAGATCTTCTGAGAACTAAAGCATGATGCCTACAGGATTGCCCTGAAAGGACACCTCTGATCTTAGAGTATGAGCTGGGTAGGGGTTGGAGTGGGCTGACTCTGTGCCTGGAGGTTATGCTCACAAGCATTTCCTTTGCTTTTTTCCACTGCAGTACAGTCTCAAATTGTCACTCTTTGTAGCATTTTCATCCCTTTGAATGATGAGGTAAGGAGAAGGTATGGGGGGGATAGTATGAGGAAATGTAAAGTGGATACTTAGACTGGGCTTACATACGGGTGCAGCTCTGCTTTCAGTCTTGCCCTTTAGCATTTTATTCTTTAGAAGCAAATCCAGCATTGCTAAGGAGCAACAGGAATTCATAATCAAACCTTTGTACAGACTCAGATCAGTCCTATAGACTTATTCCTGAGGATAACCCAGCTAGGACTGCGTTTTAACCTGGAGCTGAGTGACTTTGAAGGACTGACAGCCCCTGAACTTACACTACTGCGCTCCTGCTCAGCTCCTTTCAACGCAAAGAACCACTCCAGGAAATCAAGTGAGCCACTAGAAAATAGCTTGAGATCTGCACAGAAGTCCATGGAGTCTCTGCCAGCAAAATGAAAGCAAGGAGTTTGAGCTGACCTCCCCGTTGTGGGTGTCAGGTACCTTCTGCAGGCTGCAAATCTGGGGAAATGGTCCTTAACCGGATTTTTCTAATCCTGAGGTTTGTGAATCGTGAGCTGAATCCTCATGACTATGAGGGTTTGATGGCAACAGTAACTGGTCCTGAGCCCTTATGCCACCACTGTACTACAAAAAAAGGTTTCAAGGAGCTAATGAGAAATTTGTTCTGTTTTTTCTTCTCTTACTCACTGGTGGAGCTGAAGGTGAGTAACCTGTTTGCCATTACTCCTACTCCAAGACAGATGAAGTAGGGGGTGCAGTAGAGCTACGTTTTGTGTCTGCAGTTGGCAATGGTTGACTTATCTAGGTTGGTAAGCTGTCTGCTGGGCAGTAGTAATCTACTGGAGGGTCATCCGGAGACAGTGAGGCAGCAAGGATAGGGAGCGAAGAAAGGCACACAAACTTGCTGAGTTGTAGAAGGAGCTGAGCTGGTGACCGGACAGCAGGCCCCTGTGCTAGGAAAAGAGCTGGGGTCAGAACTGTGGTTCTTATGAGGTCAACTGGTACAAACTGAAGTGCTATAAATTATTTACTTAAATGCATGTAAGTGAACAAATAAGCCTGTATTTAAGCTATTTCATTGTCTTCTGGGGTGGTCACCAGTATGCAGTGATCAAATATTGTCTATGCTGCCTTTTAAACCTACTTTTGCTATCCAAAAGTGCTATGGCTGCGCATGTTTAATCAACTCTGCCAGGTTAATGCTTTATAGTCTTTGCTTTTATCAATTTTTCGTGATGAGAATATAACAAGATAAGGATCAGGTTTTGTTTCTCAATTCATTCCAGTATAGCTTAATGTTTGAGCTTAATGTTTGTATCTTAAAGGAAGCTGGAATTCAATTAATGCACAAATCCCTCAGCTCTTGAAATTTGTCATGAACTAAAGCTACCTTAGCTGGTTTTGATTCACGGAAAGTGAGCTTGTCTAAATATATCTGACATTTGCATGGATTCAATTTAAACAAAGCAAGATTTATCTCTCAAAAAATAATTAACTGATTGATTTTTTTCATTTTTTTCTTTTTCTGGTCACTCTGTTCCTCAGTGTTTCAGAAATCACGGAGCTTAGTTCCTTACAACTAGTTCCTATTTGCAGATATGGCAGGCAAAAGCAATCTCCATGCTTTTGCAGTCCCCCAAGGCTCTTTCAGTTTGAATAAGCCAGTCATTACTTTGAACCAGGTGAATAAACAGAAAAAAAAGGAAATATTCTGTAGAGACATGAACAGACTGCTCTTGTCAAAAACTGGCTGAACACCTTTGTAAACAGTTTTCTGGACATTTACTAATGACTTATACTTGCTCAGTAGTCTCCCTTTAAAACATTGTAGGAAACACATAGGGCTTTATTATTTTTTTCTTCTTTTAATTACTAGACTGTATTCTCGAAGGGTATTCAGAACTCAGGATGTCTGTTATGGATTTAAACAGGCCTAATTTTAAGCCAAGCTGTTAAATAAACAGTGAAATTTAAGAAAGCGCGACTTCTTAGGGATTTGTGTCCTGTTTGTCTACACTTTTCTCCTTCATTGTACCCTTCCCTGTTATGTATTCCCAGCTTTCTAACCCTTATAACCCCCTTTTCCTGTGTTTCTGCACTTCTGGCAAGAAGGCAATGCAAGTTTTGGTTGGTTGAGAACTATTTGTTTGCTCTCTGACTAACCAGTACCCATCTACCGACTGGCTGGCTATGTAGCTGCTCTACAGCACAGACCACTGCTGATCTTAAACAGCATGCTTCCCTTCCGTGGGAGATATGAAATCTTTTCTCCCTTTTCTTTAGTTAATAGCTAAAAGAATTGTTCTCAGGGAAAAGATGCAAATACTCTATCTTTGAAAGACTTCGAAATGTTCAGTAAGTGTGCTGAACCATGATTAGATGACACAAATGCGACATTTTAACAACAGATGATTGTGATTAAAGGCTGATCTGTTGGGGTTTTTAGAGGGTTTCAGTATGTAGTTGGTTGCTGGTATTTAAAAAGTTTAAGAATGGACAGAGGAATGTGTGGGGTGATGGTTGGGTAGCAATCTGTCATGTGTCTTGTTTGCATTGTGAGCTTTTTGTTCAGTTTTCTTGGCCTTTTTTTCTGATTATGCAGGTGAATTCTGTGTTTTCCTCCCAAAATAGAGGTTATCCCTATGAATTCAATGAGGAGACTGACTGCTCTGTACCAAGAGTCAAGTTGGTTCTGATACATGTCATTGATCTTCTGCCCCTGGACCGTAGAAGATATCTTTTGTTGTGGTTTAATCAGCCAGCTGACTTCTCCAGCTTTCTAAAGGTAGGGTCCTACAAGCTGTTCATAGAATCACAGAACAGTCTGGTTTGGAAGAGGCCTTTAAGGATCAATGTTTTGAAATCAATCAAGTAGAAAATATTTGAAGACTGGGCTGATGAACAGTAGTTTCCTCCTATACCAGCTCTTTAAGTCATTAAACTAAGGTGTTACCGACCTGGCTGCATTTTGCTTGTATGAGAAAATGCTGAAGGGGATGAATGACACACGTAGAAATGGATGAAGCCCAGTGGAGGCTTGCAGATGGTGGTAAGTGGGGTAATTTATGTGGCTGAACAAATACTGAGAGGGTTTGTGGTGGAAAGCGGGCAGAGATAGTAGAGATGTTAAGGAAGCAAACCCCATTTGCCTGAATATCAGAGCTTTGCCCATGACGTGCCCTTCATATTTAGTGCCCAGGTGACGTTACTGGAGAACCTGGACTGCCTTTTTGTGCACCCCAGACAGGTGCTGGTGGCAGTGGAGAGCAAAACACGGTGTTGTTTGCCCCCATCATCTGTGTGCTGCAGTAACAGGGAAAGATAGGAGCGCGGGCAGAAGAACTGAAGATTAAATCTGCGGGATGCTTGCAGAGAACTTCATCAGACCCCTTACACCGTTAACCGCAGTACTGAGGGACCTTGTTCCATTGTTACCTGGTTCCTTTTTCAGAAATACAATATGAGGGAAAGTAGTTGTTGCTTGTGGAGTATTTTTCATTCATATTTCTCTCCCACCAAGGCTTCCAGAGGGAACTTCAGTTCAAACTTAGCAATGGATCCTCCACTGGATTTTGAAAAGGTCATGTGCAAGACAGCCTCTGGTAAACAGTACAGTGAAGAACAAGTCTTCCTAAATTCTCTGTCACTACTTATGGAGAGCCAGTGTTTGGTAGCCTGTTCTGTTGTCTGAGACTCTCTCTTCTAGGCTAACAGCCTCTGTGTCCAAATGCTTCCTGGCAGCCAGACAGTACATTTTCATACGTGACAAGGTCATCCAAATGGCTGGGAAGCAGTGGGAAAAAGGCAGCTGTGCAAATGTGGGGCAGCTCTTCCCCATGGCCAAGGACGTGCAGCCAGGAGGCCTGCCCTTGCTCAGTACTGTCTCTCCAGGTCAAGTGTAAATTTTGGCGAGGGGCTGTGTTTGTGTATGCATACTAAGAGAGGGAATAATAAGTAGCAACATGAGATATCTCTTGATAAGTATTTCTCTGAACACTCTAATCCAGCTGTTCTATGAGACAAGCTGGGTATGAGAAGTGACTGTTTCTTAGAATCATAGAATACTCAGGGTTGGAAAGGACCTTAAGACCATCTAGTTCCAACCCCCTGCCATGGGCAGGGACACCTTCCACTAAACCATGTCACCCAAGGCTTTATCACTCTTGGCTTGAACACTGCCAAGGATGGAGCATTCACAACTTCCTTGGGCAACCTATTCCAGTGCCTCACCACCCTTACTTTTTTCTCATATCCCATCTAAACTTCCCCTGTTTCAGTTTGAAGCCATTACTCCTTGTCCTATCACTACAGTCCCTAATGAAGAGTCCCTCCCCAGCATCCCTATAGGCCCCCTTCAGATA
>JANRGW010001158.1:11194-28198 GCA_024733675.1 Psilopsiagon aymara | reverse complement strand
ACCTCATAGCAGCCTTCCAGTATCTGAAGGGGGCCTATAGGGATGCTGGGGAGGGACTCTTCATTAGGAACTGTAGTAATAGGACAAGGGGTAATGGGTTCAAACTTCAACAGGGGAAGTTTAGATTTGATATAAGGAAGAAGTTCTTTAGTGTAAGGGTGGTGAGGCACTGGAATGGGTTGCCCAGGGAAGCTGTGAATGCTCCACCACTGACTGTGTTCAAGGCCAGGTTGGACATAGCCTTGGATGACATGATTTAGTGTGAGGTGTCCCTGCCCATGCAGGGGTGTTCGAACTAGATGATCTTCAGGTCCTTTCCAACCCTAACTATTCTATGATTCTATGGTAACCAAGAACAGCCAATTAGGATGCACTTGGACCTAGCAGTATTGTTAAACTACCTGGCACCTGGTAAGAACCAAGGTAGGATTTGTTGAAAACATGGTATCGTTTGTTATCTATGGCTGAAAAATCTGTATGCTTTCAGGTGCACAAGGCTTTTCCAGGTCTGAGAGTAAAGATATTTAAGCAAAGATGTAGTCAGCAGAATGTCTAGGTGCTCATCAGCTTTATGGATGGTGGTGTGAAGACCAGAGCTCTCTGGTGGACTGGATAATGTTGGAAGACTTGTTTGATTACAGAGAGCTGGCTCTTGGCTGTATTCTCCTCTGTAATAACGATGCTGGTAAGCCCAAGAGAGGGCACTGCCATGTAGGCAGGTGGCTCTAACAAGAGAAACTTGTGCGTTTTCCACATGGAAAAAAATCTTTGAGCTCAGGATTTACTTTTGTTTCAAAGTAGACCAGCAAGGCTACTGAGCGCAATCTGTGCTATAACCCACTGCAGGTGCAGGGCTGAGATGTGAAAAAAAGTAAGCACAAATTCGGTTTCCCTTAGGAAATCAATGCCAGTGTTTTCTAAACAGGGAGCCACAGAACTTCTGAAAGATCTCCCTAGAGACCCCAGCCATTGGCAAGTAAGGACAGCCCTTCTCATCTACCAAAGCATGCACTGCTTGCCTTTTGCTACTGCCTAGAAGGAAAGTGATTGATCCTCAACAGTTCTACCTTAGATATATAAAAAAAAAAGTAACATTTCTTAGAGAATATGCATGAGAAAAAAAAAAAAAAAGAGCCTATGTCAAGATTACTCAAAAAAGAATAAATCATATGACTAACATAATAAAAATTCAGTGTTGACCTAAGGAAAAGCACAGAACCAGCAGCACTGAAAGAGTTACAAACAATAAAAAATGTGAGGCTAGAACACATATTAGATTTTGGCAGGAGCCTGACCTGCACTCCTGGCACTTGCTATTGTCCACTGCGCGCCCGCCAGATCCCCATCAGCTCTAAATGTCTGAACATAACCCAAGGAATTTTGAAAACAGGCTGTACTTCTTAGGCACAAACCAATACCTGCCTGTGGTAAGGACATATGTTGCAAGAAATTAAAATACATTTAAGAGTGAAAAAAAAAAATCACTGACTGATTTTCACACTACATCTGTTCAGACTTAATTGTCAGTTAAGCAGGATGTTTCAGAACTGATTAAGTTCCACTGAATTTATTGAAAAAAATAATACTGAAGGAATCTGTCAAAAAGTATTCAGAACCCATGGTGGAAAAAATCTCAGAGATGTTTTCTGTGGTATGCTGACGGTATGCTACAAACATAGTTGAAATAGCGTGTGACGTTCTACAAAAATAAAACATCTTTACAAATAGGAAAAATATTCGGAGAACAAGAATGATTGCATGAGATTTTGAAATCTGATCCTATGTATGAATTAAAGAAAAGTGACTTCTGTGTTAAGTATTTTAAATATCATGGTAGCCTGTAACAAAACTGGAATACCTGACTAAAGCAGAAACTACTGCAAGACTTCTGAAATTCTAAGGCAGCCAATGTTTATACAAGCAGACTCCCGTTATTAATAACCAGATCTTTCCATTACTTGTACTACAAATATTCTGTATGTGCACAATATATTTTCATTTGTTTCAAAGAATCTGTTTTCCATTCAGATGCCATTAAATAACCAATAACTTTCACACTTTCAATAACTAAATCCTTCAAGATGTGTGTCGAGACCACTTGCCTCTTGCTCGCCACTCTGCAGAAGCCTGACTAGTTTTATTCATTGTACTATTTTTGTGCTGAGTTTTGAAAACTTGCTTTCACTCATTGAGAAGCTGCAATATATCTTCTCATTAACAATTGTTTTTCAGAAAGCTAAATAGCTAGTAATGTATTTTCAAAACGTAACATCATGCTGAAGTTTTTACCTAAACAGTAAGCACTGCAGCCAATCGAGATAAGAACTCTGGCTCTTGTCTCCAGTTAGTCAGCAATGCCACAAAGGGAAAAATAAGAATTAATCACAACAAAGCCACAAGCTTATTACAACCTTCTATTGCTTCATGCAGACATAGCCACAAAAATATAAATGTAATTAATACAATGTCAGTATAATTTTAAGGATCAAAAGTATATTTTCCTGTTTGACCTTTTAAGGAATGCGTCCCAGGTACTTTCAGCTGTGGTTCAAGGCATGGAAATTAAAAAGGAGAAAAAAAGGACACCTTCTCCCTGTGCAATGAGATGCTAAAACCTGCTTCTTCTTAAAGTGGTGGCTGTAAGCCAGCTCTTGCCTAACACCTCTGCTCTAATTGCAGCACCTTGTGCATCTATTTTTCGGACTCTCAGCAAGTTTTTCTGAAAAACGAGAGCAAACAAGTGACTTAGTGCAGTGGCCAGAGGTTAATGCACCAAAAAAAGCAGCCTGGCTAACACACCAGATTTGACTGCCGCAGGGAGGAAGACCCCATTTCCCCTCAAGAATCCCATCTCTGATTCTGCTATGTAGTACCTTGTGATGCAACTGTTACAAAAATGTATTAGTCTTTGCTTTAATTTCACAACTAAGCTTATATCCAGACATACATACACATTAGCAAGATCACAGGAACTTCTTGAGTATTTCTAGTGTTTCTAGATATAGAACTATTTTCCTTCAAATAAATTTTTAGATATACCAATCACATGAAAATCGTTGGTGTTGCATTAGAGAGCTCATGTAAGTTGTCAGTGATAACACACTATTGCTAAGGAGAAAAGAAGTAAAAAAACCCCACCTTACTTATACTATTTACCAACAATTGGCTGATGTACAACATTTTATCCAAAATAACCTAGTATTTTACCTAGAACATGAACTTTAATGTTGTACTTGAACACCTAAGGGAAAGTAAAAGGCAATATGTATACAATATATTACTTTGAAGACTTTCTCAGGGTTGTGGCAGGACTTCCAGCTTAGTGCGACGGAACACAGGAAAATCTGTTTTACTGAAGATAAAGGAGTGGTTTGGGATGTGAATGATACATTCAATCTGTACTAAGGATATACAGAAGGATCATGATCTTTATTTACAAGGTATCAACTATTATCAGACAAGCTAACCTGAACATTTGTCTTCTACTTGCAACTGGAAAGTATTTCTGGAGTAGAATAATATTTTCCAGTAAAATGAACATAAGCATACTCCAGATTTAATGTACTGCAAAATCTTCACTTTCTGAAGGATTCCTGTAGTCCTTTTCAAAATTTAATAGAGATTTTCTTATATGCTCTACAATAACAGCACACCAGCAATATTTCCATGAAGAAGCTCTAAACACAGCACTGGTTGTATAACCTGGAATATAAGCCTAAGCATGAACAACTGTTTAAAACATAAGTTTTAAATGAAGCTGGAAGTGTTTTCTAAAAATGCTCCTGCACTGAAATGAAAATTCGGTGTAAGTCAGCTAAGCTTTACATAAGAATATGCCTATAATCACAGAATCATAGAATGGTTTGGGTTAGAAGGTATCTTAAAGATCATCTTGTTCCAACCCTTCTGCCATGGGTAGAGTGCTAGAATTTCTAATGCAACATAGCAAGTTCGTATTATTCCTATTAGGTATTACTAGACATTGAGATGTTTTTACATCATGATACAAAGAGTAACAGGAAACAGTTTTCCACTAAACTATTACTGCATTAGACATGATGATTTACATGAACATCTCGCAGATTACCCAGAAGAACTTGGCTGGTTTTACAATGGTTTGCCACACATCCCTGGGGTAACACTGTTTTAACACGAGATTACATGGCATATAGCCATGAATCCAAAAATTCCAATGGTACATTCAGCATGCACTACATTAACTGGTACAACATACTGCTTCAGGTGTTTTGTACAGGCACAAATGCTGTGCCACACTACCACATCTCCTTTACTGTTTGCAACTGTTTATAAAAAGATGGCTACTTCCTTCCATGAAATAACTAATGGCAATAGAATTAGGCAAATACTTACAGAAGTAATCAAATGTGAAACACTGCATCTAAAAGCAAGCCCCCCTTTTTTTTTTTTGATGGTGCTTTTCTGCCTTTATAGAGCCCTTTGCTTTGTCAATATGCAGAACAAAGTAAGTCTGTCAGGAAACCCTGCATTTGTTATCAGCTCATTCTCCTTAGATGGCAGCACTGTAAATATTTTTCTTCATTATCACCCTGACAGTAAATAACTTTGCAGGTGTGATTTAATCAAGAGGAATGCCAAGGTTTCACAATTTTTGGCCTACCTTAAATAAAATGAGTAACAGAGAAACCCACGCACCAGGAAACAAATGAGCAGAACTAGTGAACTAAAAGTCTATCAAGCAGGGTTCATGATCACTTGGGCTGGATGGCAGTTGATGTATTTGCACTACAGTTCAACTGTTTTCTTATCTGGGAAGTGTTCTATAATAAATCATAATTTATTACATGTTTTGCAACCTTGTCAAAGGGCACACCTAAGATTTTTGCTTCTGTAATAAATTCCAACCAAGTGTGTACAGGAGTTCACTTGACAACCTGGACACAGCTAAAATATTTTGGTATTTTCTAATGTCAGCATTTTTTATCTAGCACCAACAACTTATCTGGTTTACACAACACCGCATTTACTTTCTTCTAAATTTAATTATGCTTAAGAACTAACAGGAGATTTCAAGGTAATTCTCCAGTGACAATCAACAGCAAGCAAAACAACCTCAAGGGGGCTGGACAAAGGCCTCTATTTCCAACCTGTAACTTCTTCTCAACCCCCCTTTTCACTTGCCTTTTTTGCCCTTTGAGAGTGTTTACCTCTGAATAGGAACAAAGGAGCAGAATGCTGTGATCAACCTCAGCAATATTTCTTGGTGTACACAGCTAAATTGCTCCTGAGGCTGATCATATGCCCCTGCCTATTATCTGTAAAAAAGACAGCAGAAACAAAACCTCAGAACAGCCCTAAGCCTTCCATATGAATGATTATTCCCAGGCTGCTTCAAATTTTTCCAGGAGTTTTGCCCCCTTTTTTTTTCCTTAATTCGTGATTAATAAGAAACTGGTAGCAAATAACCAAATCATTGCAGATTTAGCTTCAGCATTACAAGACTCACTATTTGTATGCAGTTACCACATGCTAAAATTGCATCTCAGTATGCCAGTAAGCAAAGGGCTTTCTAGTATTAGTGTTGGCATGCCTGTTTTCATTTCTAGAACCACTGTTCAGGGTGAAAGGGATTTAATTTTACAATATAAGTGAAAGTTTCCCAAAATAATTGATGCTTTGCTATGAAATTCACCACCTTGATCTACTTTAAATATACCCGGACAGACACTCGAGATAGGTCTGTACATTTTCCTTGTCTGAAAGTCTTCTAAACAAAATGTTCAAACCACTGCCTTCAAAATACTTAAACCACCTTATTTCTCTGCTAACAAAAGCTTTGAGTGTTGGCAGTTACAAGAAAACCTAAAATCTTTAGAAATGTGACTTGAAGAGAATTGTTTACCGTTGGGTTTAAGCTACTGGCTAAAGAATGAGCATCAGTGATGGTTAAGCAAATATTTAGGAGCATTAGATTAACATTTTTCTATGAACTGTCTATGGTGCTATTGTTGTAAGCCTGAACTCAATTTGAAATTCTAAATATGCATTAGTGCAAAGATTTTTTTTTTGTTCATGTGTTTTTTTGTCATTATTTTTTTTTCTATTTAATGCTGTTTTCTGCTCATATTAGCAAAGTAACTGAAATTAACTTGGCTGCATTACAAATAAACCTTACCCACATACCACTTCATTAAAAATCTGCATGTGCACTATTATAGTTGGAGTAAGCAATTAATATGTATGAACTGCTCAGACTGAAAAACACCTATTTCTCTAACCTTGCCTTCACAGACAACTGTCTGCAACTCACACCTTCATAATTTCAGTATTCATTGTCTTTCAGTGTTTCAGACTGGAAGACCTAAAAGAAAACCTCTTCTAGGTTTTTAACTTAATGACCTAAGTTTCAAAGGAGAAAGAACTCTTAGTTAGCCATATATTAAAAAAAAAAGTATTTTGAGTCTCCATGACTCTCAAGGTCATGAAGTCTCAAGGATTTACATTCAGCTTTGTATAATATTAGAAGTTGTGTGTCAGCAGTGAAGCCATGTATCCTTATCACCTACAGATTTTTGGCAAACACAAAAAAACTTCTTCTATTTTCTTGTTTCCTGTTCTTTGACCACTTGCAGATATGTGAACTCTATTCTGCCCCAGGTTTCTCAGAGGATTGAATCAAAGTGCATTCAGTCTCCTTCCTCCTCCCTGTATCACTAGCCTTCCCACAGTACCCTGAATTCCTTTCTTTATTTCCTGTTCATCACCACCATGTCACTTGGACATTTGCTGCTAGCTGGGCAGAACATCCCAGAGTATGAATGGCTTTTGCTAAAAAATGTGCTGCCCTGGTCAGTATATGCAGACTGCAGCATGTAATGATTAAAGTTGGGATTTACCCCTCTTCCCACAGGAGAGGTACTAAGAGAGTATTTGTCCTCTGAATGACAATCCTCTTGGAAACATGGAGAATTCAACTTCGGTAAAGCAAAAAATTCTTTGGAAAGCTATAAAAGCCAAATTTTTGGGGTAAAAGAGGACAACCACCTAGGGCACTTTTTATTTGTGTGTTAGTCTTATCTTCTCCTTATAAAGCATGCTTTTAGATGCACTTTTTTAAGAACATGCATAACATTTTTGATTTGTTCTTAATTAGGTTTTGCATAAACCAAAGGAGATTTGAAACCAGAAACCTATAGCTGACCTCAATGCTTCATTACACTCATTCAATTCACTGCCATCACTGCTTCTTCTAAGAAATAAGGTCACAGAGCATTTATTGGTGAAGTGGATAGACAGTTAATGGGCCCAGGAATGGTATGAACACTATTAGATTACACTCCTACTATATTCTGTGACATGTAAGCACTTGAGGAACACATACTGATCAGACATGCAAATTACGCAGAGATGTAATTTGATTCATCAAGTCACTAGATTTCTAAATCATCAGTATCAATTCACTGGTGTAAAGGGTGGTGATGCCTGTAAGAATCCATATGCACAACATTTATAAACTGGCTTCTGTTGATTTATGTCAAATAAAGGATCTTATCCCAGTGACTGGCAAATTACATCTTGAAGGGGACCTGCAAGTTTCTTTTCCTTCACAAACACAATGATGAGAAAATAACTTACGTTCAACTTGATCAAACATTACTGACAACAAGAAATCTCTTGGTGTCATGTAATACTCTCCTTCATATTCCAAGGATGCAAAACGCATGAAGCGATGCTTCCGAAGAGACAGTCTTTCATCCATTTCAGCATTAATGGCATCTTCCTTCTGAAACAGAAAAAAACATCCATGCAGAAAGATGGCTGCATTTGTAGACCAACTCTGTAATTAGAAAGAATCCTACACCTGATTTTGATTAACTTCAGTATTTTGTGGGTAGCCACAAGAAGAGACTATCAAGAATTAAAACTTTTATGGCACAATTTAATGAATGACATTTAAACTATTTTTTGGCTTCACTGAGAGCATGCCTTAACAACACAGCTGAGCTAAATTAATGGTTTGCTGTCACCAAAGGCTGCCCTCACCTCTTATTCCCCTGCTCTTGGCCATATGGTCCTGCACCCTCTTCTTTGACAGCTCTGCTACTTGTCAGAGCCTTGCTGAATTCAATAAAAGCCAAATTCAGTTTGTTAACTCAACAAAAAACTAAGCTGACCAAACAGCAAACAGTATTTTGCTAGATTAGTGACTGGCTCAGCAAAGGCTGAAAATGTGGTCTGCATCCGTAACTCCTGAAGTCAGTTATCAAGATGTGGAGCAACTCCTAAGATGGGAGAATAATGAAGTTCTAGTTTAAGTATGGGCCTATCTTCCAGAGAAGTTAGAAAAAACAGGAAAAGCAATGAAAACACCAGCAAGTCAGAGATTTCATCACCAAACCCAAAGAGTCGATTTGTCAAGCAAACAAAAGCCTTCCAACTTCCATCCCACCTTTAAATGCTGAGATTCATGATCAAAATTATAAAAGTTGACAACATTCTGATGAGTAGTAACAGTCTGTGGCAGCAAGAGAGGACACAGACATGGAGAAACATTTTCTTAGGATTTCAGAGACAGTAAGTGAAAACAGGAGAACAAGACACTTTAAAATTCAGAACACCCTGTCCATATTTGAACATGGAACAATTTTACCACCAGCAGCATTACTCACATTTTAGCACTGTTAAAAGATGTGCAAAAATGAAGAAAAAGCAAGAAAATCCAAGACTATGAACCAAGATCCCATCTTGAACATACTTGAAACAAGTTAGTAAACACCAAGCTAGGTCAGTGCCTGTGGCATTACTCGATGTGTGATAAAGATGAGTGGGTATGGCATAAGGCACGGCCTACTGAGGCACTGCATCACATCTTCCAGCAAAAATTCACTATTTGTTTATACAGTTTTCAGTTTCTGGATCATCCCTATGAACTGCTTGGCATTAGAACAGCCCAGTATAGTGCTGGTGTATGCTGCATTTTGCACATTGGGACACTTCTGAGACAGGCTCCTAGTTACACTCAGACCAGCTGCAGGTGCAGCTAGGGTCAACACAGGGCCTGTTGTGCTGAGTATGTTTATGGGGTGAGTGGTGGGAGACAGACAGGCAGACAGTACATGGATGAATGAGAGGAGAGACCAGTGAGAACACCTTGTTCGGTTTTACTGCAGTCAGCACTGGTATAGCAACATGCAAGCTAACAGGCACTAGCTGCTTGGGAGGTTGTTAGGAAAATTGTGAATGTGCACAGATACTTGCAAATATCAGAGCGGCTAATGGGGTGCATGTGTGTATGAGCACTTCCAGGGAGTGGGCAAGCGAGAAGGGAATGAGGCCGAACCACTTAAAAGCTGTGATCAGATTTCTGACACTTGAGTTTTAAGTTGCTATTCCTCCAGGATGAGGACTGATAACTCTGCCTCCTCTGCTGAGTTTGAACAATTGCAGAATCAAGCATCAGCAGTTACATTTCCTCCACTCAGCCAACAACATGACAGGACTTTGGTATGAAGTGGCAAAGACTGTGGGGGAGCTAGCTGATACGATGAACATATAAGCTGTTTTGGCATGACAGCTTCTAGCTCTCAGACAGGGCTCTTAAAATAGAAAATATCAGGTTTAGTGTCAGGCTGATGAGGCAGAGGAAAGGGATGGAGGACTCGTACTGATACAGGCAGCTCCAAATAATGGCACCCAGTGTAGTCTAAGAGTAACAACCAACTTTTTCAAAGTGAAGGACTCTTGGAATGTGAGAGTGGACCACAAGCTGTGCCCAATAACCAGTCCATTGAAGAAACCAGAAAAACAGCTCAGGGAACAATGAGACATCAGAGAAGAGGATGAAGCATTTCAACTTTGTGTCATTAGGTTTCCTTTTTTAATACCCACTGTGGTCCATAACCGGATATTGTGACCATATGTCTGTACAGTTCGGGAACCTCAAGAGAAAGAGTACAACTGGAAGACCTACAGCCATAGCCTGGATACAATTATTACTATATTATATTATACTTATAGTTCTAAATAGAAAGCTGCAACTTGCCATTTAATCCTACACCTTGCACCTTTCTGCTAGCATTAGGCACTTACTAAACCAGTAATATTCTGATATGCAAGGAGAATGAGGGCTACTTATAAGCATCTGAAGCCAAGGTTTGCTTTGTTTTAGATATGACCACTTTGTATCAGTAGCACTGCCTTAAGCTTCTTACACAGAATGGAGCTTCATCATGGCCTACACACAAGCTGCCCAGCTGCTGTTCTGTGATTCAGATCAGTATGTTCTGGAAAACACTGTTTAAAAATAAATATAATGTAATGAGATCTTTAGCTTTATTCTTTTTAAAACTTTGGGGGACAAGTGATCCTGTAATTGCTTAGTTAACAAGATTCAACAAATGTTGCAGATATCATATGAATAGTTCATAGTTGCTGGGTATTATCATGCAGCATTCTTATTAAAATAATCTCTCATAACAACAGGAACAATTTTTGCCCTACGGCAAATTTAAAAGAAATGTAAAATTGCTTCACAGTTGTCCCTTAACTAAAATTAAGGAATGAAAAACAGTATTTCTCCACAAACACAAAATAAAATATTTAGACAAAAAGTAAAGAGCTAATCCTACAATGTCTTTAAACCAACTGGATTTTCAAGTTTCTTAAGTCTTGCAGTACTTGTCTGAATCCTGTCTAAAGCTAAACTTGCTACTGATACCAAAGCACTGAATTCCAGTAATCCACAATTTTAACTAAAATAGATAAGACACCAGTTCACATTTTAACTCTGAAGATTGCCCTGTGTTTGGAAAAGAATGTATAGCCACCAGAATTACAATAACGTGTGACTCATCAAGCTCCTTTCGTTTCAAGAAACTAGCATCCCCGATTTGCAGAACAGCCTTGGGAATATGGGTCACTTCTTACGAAAGACAGCTTCAAATATTAGCACAAATGAGATAAGCAAACCTTATGGGATGAAATGCATCAGGAGCTGTGACATCTCCTACTTTGTTTTCAAAGCTTTTGCAAAATTTCCAATGTCCTGTCACTGTAGGAGAAGCTCAGTGTCAAAGCGCTCTGGTCCCTGCACACCAGCATGAGCTTAGCCAGGGCTGCTCTAGAGCTCTGCTGTTCATGAGCAACTGCTTACTACTTCTGAGCAGTGTATGTCCTCAGTCTGAAAATTCATGGCATTCCCATGGCTGTAAACCCACTTATACTAGCTACAAAACCATTTAAACCAGCTACCTACCAAAAAGATGGCAGGTACCTTTATTTCTGTTTTCCCACCATGTTTCAGTGTGGTTACTGTGACAGTCTCTACAGCATACTCCAAGTATGTTAATGATACAGGAAAAAAAATTAAAACCAAACAAAACCAACTGTGCAACAAACAGAAGTGTAAAAGTATAATACAAAAGCAATTACCTCATATCAATTATTTTACACTAATTTATCGAGGTCTGCATAAGGCAGACCTCAGTGAAGGACTGCAAAACATGCACAGACAAAACAAAAAGCCTATCAAAATATTTTAAAAATGCTTAACTTTCATGCCTTGACAGTTACAAGAATAAAAGCTGAAACTTCCCCAATTGTGTTCTGCACAAAACCTATGACAAAAATAACCTGAAAGTTCTTACAAAGATCCTTTTTACTACAGAACATCTGGAAGTTGAGCAAACTGGGCTTTTGCAATCCAGAATAAAACGCCTTCACAGGGACCTAATTGCAACCCACTAGTGCCTACGGGGAAGTTATGATGATGACTGAGCTGAGTTCTTCACTGCAGCTTCACAGAGCTACAGAACCAGCACCTCCATTAAACATTGTTAATGGAGGCCCCCTTTGTAATGAGTGGTGAGAATGGCAGTTCAGGAATGTAATTACAGGGACTTTCTTTAGCTACCTAGACAGACAGTCCAGAAGATGCTGGGAGGGATAGAGAACCATGAAAAAAGGCTGACATTCCTTCACACCAAAGACATTTGCACAATTCTACTACATAAGAGAAGAAAAATCTGGGCAAACAACTGGAGAGTAGAAGGTGAAGGAAAAGAGGCAGTGGCAGAGGTATTACATGTTTCGGCCAGACCAGCAAGTGTGTAAGGAATATGGAGATTCTACTGTCCAGAGTGGAGGCAGGTACCAGTGGTCACATATTCAAATAACACATCATGATGATGTTAGGCCTTTCAATTGCCATCTTTTTAACAACATTTTCCTAAACCAGCAATAATACTGTTCAAATTGGTTTAATATGAATTAAGGACTTGAATCTGCTACACTTGGCATCAGAGACCAGAAGTTCACAGTCAAGTTTAATGATATCAAAAAAGTGGTGACTTTTCAGGTGTAAGCCATATAATTAATAAGTTGTCAAAAATATTCAATACAATTATTTGTGCAATTTTAATTAAATGGAATGTAGCTGGACATTTGGCCTTTAAATACACTGATGATCTTATGCTTACTTTTCATAATTTCTTCTTAAACATATTGCCAGCATTTAACTAAGCACTGAGTGACATCTTTCTCATATTTCAGTTATCACTCTTTCATTAGTTGCACTGCCAAATATGACCCTCATACTGCCTCTGTCCTTCTCTGTTTCACCTCACAAACCCCCTCTTATAATCTAAATAAGCAATATAGGCATAACACTTCACTATGATTATTCTCCAATGTAAAACATAATTTCAGAGAGTGTTCTGGAGCACAATTACCAGACTCTTTGCTTTAATTACATCACCTTTTTCCACCAAATTGTTTGCTGTTTCTAGACTATTATTTGCCAGTGATCAAGTTATTCCTGAAACTATGTTTAGGACAGACACTAGTCCTGAGAAAAAGCAGATCTACTACATCAGAAAAGAGGACATGGGCATCCTAAAGCAGGTACAGGTCATGTCATGTGGCTAAGTTTAAAATGTAGATGGGTCTACAACAGCAGCTTACATGCTCTTTTAAAAGCTGTATCCTTTTCCTTCACTATTCCCTTCGCTGATATGTATCTCTTCATGTCTTTAGCTAGCAGGGATGCTGGACCCACTGAAAACAGCCAGTAAAGGATGGAAATATATAGGAAGATGTAGAGAGCTATGGATTTCTGAATGTAGATTAGAAACATAACTCTCATTTGTTCTGAGAAGGGACAACTGACTGAATAACTACTCTAATCACATTCCAAATGCTTAACCAAAGATTGAATAAAATTATGCTTTGAAGAAAAGGCCGATTAAATCACTTAAAATTAAGATTGATCTTCTTCTAAAGCAAACCTAACGCATTCACTGGGGACCAAATTCTCTCTCAACATTTCAGTATCATTCCCACTCAATTAAGTCCTAATTTCCAAGTACTTTTTCCCGAGTCATCCAAGAAGTTCTTCAGATAAAAAAGATTTGACATTCCTCATGTTTCTAAAAACACTGTTAAAGCTCATTTTGTTCATAAAAATGCATGCACAGGGCAAAAAGAAAAGATTACCTCTTTAATTCTATTCCACAAAATGAGCGTCAAGTAAAGACAGGTATAGTGTAGGAAATAATTATGCATCTAAGGCTGGACTCCCAGTATTAAGGTATGTGTAATCTAATATCTCAGCAGTTTCCAACAGTGAAAACTCAAAGCAAGCAGGACACAAAAATTCAAATTTGCTAAGAGGTAACGTGTAAGAAGAATCTATTACTATTGCTTGCACAAGATTCTTGTAAGCAAGCATAGTTTAAAATTACTCTGAGATTCACTTGGGTTTACTGTTATCTTTAATACTGCCATGCAAGAAGAAATCAAACTACACAGAGCTATGCTGTATTAATGTTAAAGCTTGGGCTGAAATTCCACCCTTAACTTGTTGTAGTGTGTGTGGGTACAGCCGGGGCTTCAAATGCTGGGTGTTCCTACATGCTTCCCTCCACAACTTGGTGAATTAAGAAAGAAGTTTGAGCTTTAACTTGGAATTTAGTTGCCTTTTTGGTTTTATGTCAAGCCTCCAATGCCAAATTGATAATGTCCATGGTAAAGTTATGATAGTTGACAGTAAATTAGAATTGAATTACATGAAAACAGCTCTAGAAGAATGCAAGTGTTTTCCTCTGCAGTTGACATGGCAAGGCATCAGGGGATAAGCAACCACTGGCGTCCCTAAGCATTACGGCTTCCTGCGCTGAGAGATGCATAAGGGCAACAACATCACGTCTTACAATTAATTTCCAGTTTGATGCAATGAATCTGTTTATCAGTCTTGTAATTTAGGATGCTAATAAAGAATTCATGGTGTTCAGAATTTGGCTTTGATCTTTTCGGCATGAAAAATGGCAAGCTAAAGCCAAGTAAAAGCTTTATATGCAGTGTAACTTTATTTTTTTTTTTTAAATCAATAAATAAATAAATTGCATAAATAAATAAATTCTTGATAACCCTTACCTAAGATTTTTCTAACACTACTGATCCCTGTGATCTGATCTTGGTGATACTGCCAAGCAAATTTTGCATCCATTCAAAATGCAAGTACCTGTGTGCAAACTCAAATATTTGCAGTTGATTATGAATCAGAAAACACTTAAAATACACATATACACTTACAATTCCCTTAAAATTTTGTCTTCCACTTTCATTCATTTTACTTTTTATGCCCTTGCACAGAATCTGGTGTTTTGATGTGCCTGCACCTTTTATATGCTTTCCATCTTTTTTTCTGCCTATAGTCTACACTTCAAGTTATTTTTCCAGAATGTATTTTTTCTTTCTCCACTCTACTCCTTTCCAAATAATCTACTTACTTTGCCTCTTTGTACCCATTCATTGCCTTTCTTCCCTCCATCATCCATACACCTTCTTTCCCTTGGGAAAAAAATTAAGCTATAAAACCTTTTCTTCCCCCTCCTCTTAAAAGAGGATCAATGCTCTTTTTTTCTTCTCTGATCTGAAGGAGTTAACTCGGACCACTCATTTTACCTGCTGTAAGGATAACTAAACCAATGCGTGGGATGTAATTAAAATCCAGTTGGTGCCAGCAGGCTCTCTGGGAGACTTAAGTCTGGATCCATTAATTCACACTAGATCTACAGACGGATTTAGCAACTCCATATCAGATTTCTGTAAGGCTGATGAAAACTTTGCAGCTAACTTGTATCATTATTGTATCTCAATTTCAACTCAATCCAATTTGAAATGATCAAAATAACAGAAATGTAACTTGACCTCAAACCCTGTTGCACGTTAACCTACCCAGCACTTACCCTGACTGCACAGAGGATAACGCTTGGAACTCAGGGTTTGAAAGTTTCATATGATGCAGTAACTGATAGATGAAAAGGGTTTTGACAAGAAATCCATTTGACAGAAATACATGACTTACAGACAGCTCAAGATTGTAGTATTTAAGAAAGCTTGTGTAAGTATGTGCAAAAGTAGTTTGTGCTTCGCAATAAAGAATGTGAGCTGTGTATTAAACAGCCTTGATTAAATGCACCAGTTACCAAAACCAACATCAAGATATAAGATCAGAAACAAAATGCTCTTATGTAGTAAATGGACGTGTATGACTTTTTTTAATGTGTTATGTTTTTTGACCTTGCAGATCAAAGTGCAAGCCTGGACTTAAAGTAAGCTAGAAAAGAAGCAAGAAAAAAAAACCAAAAAGCACTGATTTCTGTTTGGAAATAAGTTCTAAGTATTTGAATGACTGTTTAGCAATGTGAAACTATATAAAAAGCTGTAACAGCCCTGAAATCACCAACCACGAAATAGACAAAAGATTAAAATACCTTCTCAGGACATACTTCTGAGATGCAAAACAGACTGTTAAAAGAAGGACAAGAAGAGAATGAAAAAGCAGCAGGCTTATATTTGGCTACTGTTAATGCTGCTGAATACAGATACTCCAAAATTAGATGAAGCCCTTTTTATGCACTAACAGGTGCCACTCCCCTTCTTTCTTTCAAATAGCTGCTCAGACAACTCTGCTGTGACGGTTACATTTGAAGCAGCAGCTGAACAGTTTATTTGCATCAAAACCCCTGTCATTTTTTGTTTTAATTTTTTTCTCCTACCCCTTGCATTTCACTGAGTTCAGACTAAATTGGTTTACACAGAGCACATCTTCCACTGTCACTAGAACTCATGCTGAAAGGAGAATTAACCCAGATGTAAGAATAATACAGAAACAGTCTTGGGTTAGAAGGGTTTTTTTTTAAATTTCACTATTCAATTCCAGAAATTTCAGCCTCAGCAGAGCTTGTTTTTAAACATAAACTTAAAAAGAAGTCAGAAACTAACACATCTGCCCTAACAACGTAACAAAGGAAGATAAGGTGTCCAAGCTCTAACAAGCCAGAGAACCAGTTTATTTAACAAACCATACATTTACACCTCAACTTGCAAGTTATCACACCGCCCTACTTACACATTCTCCTGCTGAGGCTGACACACCGCTTGAACACATTGGTGCAGAAGTACTAAACACATACGCAGCAGTGGGGGACCACATAGCCAACTCAAAGGCAATATGCCCAGGGAATAAGTTCATACAGCTTTCTAGGAAAGCTCATCACACTGCTACTATATTTGACAGGCCACAGACTTAATTGAAAAATGTCTTGTACCTACTTCTCACTGATCTTTTTCAGTCCATCACTAAAATGTGAAGACATAAATGCATTTATCTCTAAAGTAAGGAGCTAGATATTTTTGAAAGATGTTATGTGCAAACATATAAACAATACATGGTGCTTAACTAATTGCTTTTAAAACCATAGAATGGTTTACCTTAGAACAGTTTACCCCTTGTCCTATCACTGCACTCTCTGACAGAGTCCTTCCACATCTTTCTTGTAGGCCCTGTTTTTAGGTACTGAGAGGCTGCTCTAGGGTTTCCCCAGAGCCTTTTCTTCCCCAGACTGAATAAGCCTAACTCTCTCAGCTGGTCTTCATAGAATAGGTAGGGTTGGAAAGGACCCGGCCCTCTGATCATCTTTGTGGCTGTCATGGTTTAAGCTGTAAAACACGCAGTTTGCTCAC
>JANRGW010001158.1:0-11094 GCA_024733675.1 Psilopsiagon aymara | reverse complement strand
CTGAGGTATAACACAAATCACTACTGCTACCAACAGTAATAATACTGACCAGGGAAAATACAAGGGAAGAGGATACAACTGCTCACCACCCGATGACTGAGCTGTGAACTAAACTCTTCCAGATTCCTGCTCCCAGTTTTAACATCCTGGGCATGACGTGCTGTGGTATGGAATACCTCTTCGGTCAGTTTGGGTCAGGTGCCCTGTCTCTGCTTTCTCCTGGCTTACCCTCCTCCCTGGCAGAGCATGAGACTCAGAAAGTCCTTGGCCAGACCAAATCATTCTAAGCAGTAACCGAAACACTAGTGTTATCAGCACTGTTTCCAGGCCAAAATTCAAAACCACAGCGCTGTACCAGCTACTGAGAAGGAGAAAAATGACTGCTACTGCTGAACCCATGACAGTGGCCCTCCCCTGGACTTGCTCAAGCAGATCCATGTCCCTCTGATGTTGGGGGACCCAGAGCTGAACAAAGTACTGCAGGGGGGATCCCATGAGAATCTAACAGATGGGGAGAATCACCTCCCTCAACCTGCTGGCCACACTCAGGAAATGCTGTATCATCTTTATTTTTCCTCCTGTTTTTCAATTCAAATGATGTATGGAGCGTCTATCAGCACATCTCAGGAGGAACTAGGAGAGGCTGTAGTCATCTGAACTTTTTGCTTACCCTGGGCTTGCAGATCTTTCAGGAGTTGCAGGTTAATAGGAGCTTACCTCTCATGTGGGCTTGCGTTGCAGAAGGAAATCATGTGCCCTTTTCAAATAGCTTCTTCCTTTGTTTGAGTAACTTAAGATAGTAGCTCTACTTGATCTGTTCTGAACTACATCAAGAGATGACCCATTTATTACATGGCAGTTCAGTTTAATTGCATGCCCTTCAAAACAGGACTATGTACGCCGGAGTTTGAGAACTGCAACTCCAAACTGGAATTTCTGCAGCCCAACTCATGCTGGCTGCATGCTGCTATATATTTACCTGATGATTTACAGCTTTAAAAGCTTTTTACTGTCATAGTGCTTGATCCTGTATCTGTAAAGGCAGGAGAAAAAGCATTTAATGGTTGCACACTTTGAGATACATCCGTGTCCATATATAAATGCGACCAGAAAGAAGATGGCTACTATAATCTGTATAAGGGCTAAACAAGAGGCAGTAAATACAGTGGAATAGGAATTAAGATAGCAGGGAGTTTAGTGATAATAAGGAGGAGAAAACTTAAAACAATCAAGCAAAACACCAACTAATCAAACAAAAAACCCAAACAAACCAAGAAAGTCTCCCCAAAATGTACCAGAATTGGTCTTACAAGCTTTTTAAAGCCAGTTCAAAATGCCTCTGTCAATGGCTACATACACTTCCAATAGGTCTGTACATTCTATGTTTGTAACAGGGTGCCAAAAGTATTACTGAAAAGGCATTACATGGTACTTTACACATGGTATTTTACAATGTATACACTTCAAGGGAAACAGTGAAAGAAACTGCCTCCCTGTCACCAGGGAAGACTGTCACTCCTATGTCTTCGAAACACATTTCAGAGTACCAGTCTTGTTTAAGCATTATTGTTAACATGTTTGCACATCCAAAATGTTTTAAACGGTGTCTGGAATGCAAGGTGCCTTCCACAGAAGTGAAGATAAAGCAGCCTCAGATTTTCGTACCACTCACAGAAACACACAGTGTGCCAAATGACACATTAAAATGTGAATCCTGTTAATTTTTAACCTAGGTACTTTGGACTTGCCCTGCCAGGGAATTTTCATCACAACACTGGGAGTGCATTACAAAGAAATACACCCTGCATTGCAGCTGCTGAGCTGGCTAACACGGCACTGATCAAAACCAACCATGCAGTGGCAAACCCTACGGATCTACAACTACTTGTGTACCAAGGATAAGCACCCCTGAAACAGAAATATCCTGTGATTTCACCTTTCTGGACTAAGAACTGTGTTTCTGTACAGAAAAGTAAATACAACTCAAACCAAGCCAAACAGGATGCCTACGTAACGCTTAGAAATGCTTATACTTACATTATCAAAGAAAAAAAAGATGAAAATCTTAAATATGCAAGCATCATATATGCTAGCTGTCATCAGTCTCTCCAAATGTCTCTCTTTTACTTAGTCAGCCTGCAAATACTTTAAAAGAAACTTGTAGCTGTTACGAATTTATCCACATTTCAATAATCTCCTTTTCAAAGTCTTTGACATAAAGAATCAGTTAAAAAAAATGCAGTGAATTTTGGAAGAATGTTCTGTTGGCTGGTAATCAACTGAGACAGGAGCCCTGAATTTATTATTCCTTGGTCACTTGCTCTATAAGGTGGTGCTTTAAGGCACTTCTTTGAATCCACACATGTATTTAACAGTATCAAAGGTCACTGTATGTCATACTAGTGTACACACCAGTTGTACACTGGTAGCAGTGCTTTATATAGCAAAGTTACATAAAAACATTTACTGATAAAGGAATCAGGAATTTTAGAGTTCGCAGTAATACACAAAGTAGAAGAGGGCGTGCAACTACACAAGTACTTGCTATAGTACTCAGAAAGTAAAAAAAAATAAAAAAAACCCTGTTTAAAATAAAGGAGAGCCAAAATAGTAGGCAACAGTCAAAAAATACTATTCCCTTAGAGAATGAATAAGAATCCTAAGTGCAACAGACTGCTGGAAAGACAGGAAAACTGTGTTCAGAAAGAATTCCCTTCTGTGATAATGTGAACACTGCAGAGCTAATCACATTATTGCTCCCCCAGAAGCTTGAAATTTTCAGGGGCTGGTGATGGGAGAAGGAAGTTTTCTTTTCTCCAGCCTCTATAACAAAATTTCCAAGTTAGACATGTAAATGACATAAGCATGAAATACCTGAATGTGCCACAACACGTTCTGCACTGTACAAAAAGTCTATTAGATTTTAAACCTCATTATTACCTACGTTACAATAAGACGTTTTCTCAGTTCTCAGAGAGCCTGGTACTTAAAAAGGTGCCATAAGTGATGGGGAGTGAACTGATTAGGTTGCCATAGAAAAGCCTACCACCACCAACCCTCCCAAAGATTCAACAGCATCTGGGAAGTGTGAAATTCTTCACTTTTAAATACGGTGAACTAACACTACGAGATAAAACTTCCACAGTGGTAAATTAATCAGAGAATAACAACATGCAAAAGAAAGAAAACAGGATCTCTTTAAAGCCTTTCTTTATTTCTCATTCTTTTTTTTTTCTTTTTTATTTACTAAAGGTTTACTGACAAAGATGAAAAATGGCTAAAAAGATTAGCTCTTTAGAACAGCAGCCAGAGTTATGCTCAGAGGATTTAGAAGGTCTCAGGAGATACTGAAACAAACATCCATATGTCCTGTAAGATTAATACAACAATAACAACAAAGTATTTACAACCACAAGAAATGTTTATACTGTAATTAAGTTGTAAAATTATATTTATTTCTCCATAAAGCTGCTGACTTTGCTTCTAAACAAATGATTTGTTTTCTGTGGGAGTCACTGATCTTGTGACAACGTTATGTGCAAAACCTGAATGTCCTAAACACACTATATTTTCCAATGACCAGGCATATTTTTCATAGACTTGCTTATTTTTTTAAACTTTCTACCTACACAGAATTTTTCTTCTAAAGCACTTTCATTTGACACAAAGATTACACATGGAAAGACTGGATGAAGAGAGAGTTAGACAGTTCTGCTGTGTCACTTATTCATAAAAACAGAAATCATACTGAAAGTTTAATCTAAATTCTGGTATTCCCATTGACTAATTAAACATTTTAATCATTTTTTCCTAGAACATATTTATTATTAAAAATATAATATTAAATATTGACATATTTGCTTTGAACTAAGCACCATTATTTAGTCAGATTTGTGTAATATTTTAAATTTGCAATATTGGCAAGATTGATCTGAAAAGTTCCAGCACATTGCTGTGTAGATTAGAACTTCTAAAATCAGTTTCTGACAGCCACTAACAGAAAAAAAACCCAGAAAACTGAACAGATGAGACAAAGTAAAGGGCACCAGCAGAAGGTAACAGAAGCAGGAATTCATTAAATTAATTTAGACACACACTTTATTTGCAATGGGATAAATGTCTTACTACCTCTAAAGTGGACGTCAAGAAGGTAACTGTCCCAGATATTAGATTTACATCAGAGAAGTTCAAAAGATCTCTTTTACATTCACTAGTTTCAGTAACAGTTACGCTGAAAGTTGAAATTAATTCAGTATGAAATGCTGAACAAGGTAAACACTGACAAATATTTATTTTAATTGGAGCCATTACTGAGTGTAAAACCAGTGTATTCCTGATTACAGCAAAGTTGTAATGACCCTTCATTTTTTATTGTGTTTATAAATTCCGTTCTCTAATTTTGAACTTTCCTTCTATAATGAAAGTTCAAGTATGTTTTCTCAATCCTCCCTTTGAAGCCCATCACTGGCTGCACCTTCAGTACAACTGCAAGGTCACAGTGCAGCACTAGATTTTCTTCTCTGCAGCATCTCAGTCTAGCAAAAACACGTACCTTGTAGGTCATCCATTTCTCTGTGCTACATTCCTCTGTACCACAGATAAAGTCGTTTTCAGTAATCCTGGCTGCACCTTAAACAGCTTTTGTAGAGGTTGTACCATTTAAGCAGGTCATCAAGCATCTGGTGATATTCTGTTTCAAGACCTCGGTGGTTATCAGTGTTGCTTCATTTATCAAAGCTGCCATATTCTTGGAAGGAGACTGTGCTATTAGCACAAAAATTACATTTCTTTGGGAGGTCCAGAACTCCATCTGATGCAATTCTCTCTTCTCCTCCTCTTCAAAGTTTTTAAGATTATCTTTATCTCAGACTTCTTTTGTGAAATAGTTTGACTATAGCATTTAATTCAAGATGGATGAAACTGTGTAAAAACCAGACTGAATCAAATTAATGCTGTATTTGTCCAACCTCTTTTCTCTTAATGAAATAAAATTTCTCAGACATCCTAAGACCTCAAGCATGCCTACATTTTTCAAAGACAGTCTGCTGATTAGTAAATGTTTACAGTAGTACCTAAAATTACGCAAGTAAATTTTCCCCTATCTGCTGGAGAAGATACACTAGTCACCACTATAATGTAGCAATTCGAAAGCACAAACTGATTAGTTGATATTTAGCATGCACTAGCCGTCATCCATAAAAAACAGATTCATTCTGGATCTGTAGCACTGAAGCCAGTAATGAGACGGGGAGACACTATTTACAGGGTTGTTCCCACTGCGGTTAGGAAACACCTTGTTCATTTTTAAAGACAATGGAAGAGAAACACACATTTCTACGGTCTCCACTGCATCTAAGGCATGTGCTCAGCCAAGCTCAAACTCTCCTTGCCATTACCTCCACTTAGGCAGGTGACCTCTGAGGAACATCTGCAGTAAAGAATGGCGTCCCAGGGTACCCCCTACCGCAAAGATGCATACAGGGGTGCAAAAACTCCATACCCAGCTTGAATATCATCGTGTCTTAACATTTTTATTGCTCACGCAGAATAGACTTAAAAGAGAAATCAGCCCAAATAAGTGTCAGTTGGTAAACTCAGTAATATTTAGATTATTCTAAATAGGGAAATCTTTGGATGATATATGACATAATATAACATTAAAGCTTATTATTATAAAATATTCATTTAAAGTACTTATACTCTGCTTCTAGCTGCAGAAAAAGTGCCAAGGCATCCTGGTATTCAAGGCTCTGTTGCGCTCCAAAGCTCTGACCTGTCATTTGGAATATTTCAATTCTGTGACCACTTAGAAAATATACAGACTTCAAAAGCATTTTTATTCCGAAAAACAAAAATATGTACACATACACTGTAAGACTTAGACATAGACTGTAAGCTCATGCTCAGAGCTGAACCCACAGATATACCTGGCCCTACCTTGAAAATATTTAGAAAACATTTAAATATCTTCCCAAATTTGGTCAGAGATGGTCTCAGAAGAATGGGTCAGACCAAGGTCCACCTCATACAATATCCCTTCTCCTTCATGACGGTTCTGTGGCTACAAGGTTAGAGCATCTGAATGAGTTTATACCATGAGAACAATTTTATACTAAAAATCCAATAGCAGTGTGTCTGTATCAATTCAAGCATTGGCCATAAGCAAATGCTTAGGAAGGAAGCAAAATATGCTCTCAGTTTTAATCTATTTTGAGCTGAGGGACATCCTAAGCTGTATGTGGTTTTCTATGTATTTGAGAACTCTTGGTTATATGACTTTCTGGCATTTGCCCAACATCTCCTTGAGTCCATGCAAACTTGCAGTGACTTTAATGACTTTTGGCATGGAGCTTCACACATCTATTGCCTATTGAGAAGAATTGCACAATGGATAATAGACCCTGGGAATGTCAAGTTCATGTCAAATTATATGGTAGTTTTGTGACTGAGGCAAACTTAGATATAGTTGATCATTTCTCTCTTTGGGATAGAAGTTTCAGAAGCTGAAGTTTTCCAGCCTTATAGTAGTGATAAAAAAACCTCCATAAATACAGTTTCCATATCACTTCACAAACTGTACTAAATACTAAGATGATATCACCACAATTTTTTTTTCATTAATGACCTATAAAGGTAATAAATGAAAGGGACATAAAACTTTACTTCTAGGAGAAAATGCTATTTCTTTATTCTATGAACCAGTCCTTTAAAAATTCTCTTTTACAGGCCACCTCTCAAGTCCTTTCTTATCCATTTTAATAAACATTACGTTGCTTAATAGCTCTGCACTCTGCCAAAATCCATTATCTTAAGCTGTAAATTGATAGCTGGAAAAAAAATGCTTCACTTCAAGCTGAATAAAAGCATTGTGCTTACTATATTTTGTTTTCTGCAAAACTGCAGCTGCACATTTCAAATTAAACTATACATGGTTTTACTCAAAACTGATCTATTTTCTCACACTTCATTGATCTTGTGGATCCAGTTAGATCAGTTTTATGATTGCCAAACAGTCTTTAAGGTAACATCTGAAGCTTTTCTGACCTGAGTTTAACAATCATGTATGCCACCCTTCTCTAACTCTTGGAGACAATCTGAGCTGACATTATCAAAAGTGGGTCAAAAGCAGTATGGCTGAAGAACAGGTTGTCTTTTATTTAATTATTAAAGAATGACATCTTTGATTTAGATTTGTTCCAGAATTCAAACACTAATTGGGAGGGGTGCTAATAACAGAACATATTTTTGACATCAAACTGCAGAGAAAAGGAGAAGCCAAAGACTGCTCCTTCACACTCATGCCAGTGACTTAAAGACTAACTTCCTCAGTTAGGTATCTAAAGATAATGTAAATCACAGAATTGTTTGGGTTGGAAGGGACCTCTGGAGGTCATTGGGTGCAACCCCTCTGCCAAGGCAGGGCCACCTAGAGCAGATTACACAGGAACGCATACAGGCAGGTTTTGAATGTCTCCAGAGAAAGAGATTCTTGGGCAGCCTGTTCCAGGGCTCTGCTACCCTTAACATAAAGAAGTTCTTCCTCACGCTAAGGTCAAACTTCTTGTGTCTTGGTTTATGGCCACTGCTCCTCATCCTGTCACTGGGCACCACTGGAAAAGAGTCTGGCAGCATTCTCCTGGCACTCACCTTTGAGATAACTCTATGTATTAATGAGATACCCTCTCAGTCTTCTCTAAACAGGCCCAGCTCCCACAGTCTCTCCTCATAAAAGATGCTCCAGTTTCATGAGTATCTACCTAGAATCACAGCATCAAATACTGAGTGCTGAGCTCTGCTGTATGCCTCCACAGAAGACTCGAGGAATGGCCTCAGCACATTGAACATAGACTACAGCAGAACTGTTCTCACTGCTACGGCCATGTGACAACAGAAAAACAGCTGAGACCAAACCACTCCAAAATTTTCAAAGCAGAGTATCAAAATTGAAAAGGTTCCCAGGAAAAGTTAACAAGTTACACTGAATTTGACAAGCTGCTTTCTCAAACATTAACCTACTAACCCGCTGCATCTGGTTTAGATCCAAAGATGCAGATAGCTAGGTTCAAATCTGTGGAGCAATTTTCTCCACTGAACTGAAGTGCAGAGAGTTATCTATTTTTCACATGCTGTCTTACTGCTCCTGCAACAGCTAGCTAGGCATTAAGGAAAAAAGAAAAAAACCAAAACACAAACAAACAAACCAAGCAATCCCACAAAAACCCAGAAGCACACAAAAAAAGAGCTAAGCATCCCACCCAACCAAGTGCCCAATCTGGAAAAAACAAGTTTTATTACTTAAAACAGTTTAATTGCTTTAGCATATTTTCTCATCTTAACTATAATTTTACCACTTACATAAACTTTGAATGCCATATTCCTTAATATGCTTGGCTTTCTCCCCCCATTTTTTTTTAAATGTTAGAACTAAGTTTGATGAAGCAGCAAACACTCTAAAACACTTTTCCAAGCCTGGGGAATGCTGTGTAAGTGCATCATTATCCTGAAATGGCATTACAGAGACACTAGAAAGTCAGCCTTAACTTCTAATTGCAGGAAATACAGAAAAGCACACACAGAATGAACATGTTATTCCTAATACACAGCGTGAACTATTTGGGTACTCCCCAATGCACTTATAAGCATACTTAGCAGACACAGAAGTATAATTCTTAGCTACAAACTGTGTGACCCCCCTCTCAGTTACAAGCTGTAGTAAGTAAGTATGAAAACTATGGTCATCCAAGCAGCAAACCTTTAAGAGGGGAGCGAAGGGAAACAGCTTAGTGTGCCTGCCTTCAAATTTAAAACTCAATCACAGATTTATCACAGATTGTCATTCCCTTTAATTCTTGTTATGAAATCTACAGAATTTATGTATGCTATACATACCAACAGACTTTCTAAAATAATTTATTCCAGATTCTCATCAGTCCTTCTATGCAGTTCTAAGTTGCCCATTTCTATTTCTCCATGTCTATAATCATTCCTAATTTTTAATCTTGTACAAAGTAAAGGATATATGTATCCGTTTTACTAGATTATCTTCCAACATCTTCACACATAAAATACTTATTTTTGTTACTGCTTTTGCACTCTTTCCCAGACAATATCTTCCTTGTGCAGCATGGTGACCAATACTACATACAGTATTCCAGATGGAGCCTGACACTCCTGTAACTCTATTGCCTCTGATTTTGTATTTTATCCCTCTGATACAACCTAGTAACTTACTTTCTTGCAGCTGTGCACAAGCCTCACGGTTTCAATGATTTTTCCACAATAACGTTCAAATCCTTTTCCTAGTCAGTGTGCTGAATGATTGTTCCATTGCAGCATACACTGTGTTTCCTTTGGTTTCTTGCTCCCAGACTAATTATTTTACATTTTTCCACAGTGAACTGTGTTTGCCAGCTGTTGGCCCAGTCACCAAAACAGTTCTAAATCCTTTTATATCTGATTGTATCGCTCTTAATTCACTGCTCTGAATTTTACTACAAAAAAGGTGGTGTGGAGGATAAATCTCTGCACACAAATATACATTACTTATATGGGGGCCATATGCATGTGATCAGTATAATTTATCATATGGTTTTGCAATCTATCTGGCAGCTTTGCCCACCTCACTTGCATTTTTCCAATAATACATCTCTGCTGGGACTACTTTGAACACTTCACACTATTGAGCAGCTTCATACAGCTGCCATGAAAAAAAGCTGACTCCCCCCCCCCCCCTTTTCTATTATCCCAAATGTAATCCTGCCACTTCAAGTCATACTTACCTGAAGTTCAATACTCAGCCTTGAACAGTCAGCAATATTCTGTCTGGGATCTGTGACAGGTTCATGGCTTTTTCATGTGAACCCTTGAGGGTCATGTGGGATCTAAGCTCACCCAACATCCACAAACTCTACCTATTTAAGCATATAGCAAACAGTTGATTCCACATTCTAGTTGCAAGAAAACTATCAAAATTTAAAATAACAACACTATCTTTTATAAGGCAATTTTTTTGGTATTTAAAACTTCAATTTTCCTTCCTAATTACAGTATTCATGCAGTATTACAGGAGTCTGCTCATTTCACTACAGCAACTCAGGACAATGAATCTCAGCGTGTATATGTGAGGAGGGCAGATAAATTATAAAAACTGCTAGCACTTAGACAACCTGTTTTTTGCGTACATTTGTTCTTCCTCTAAAGACAGTTTTAAATTGTCACTTCCTCTTGAATTCATAAACTCTGGAATCTTGATGTAGAACTCTTCATTGCATTAGTGCAACAAATACTTCCATTTCAAAACTCATGGAGTTACACTCATAGTTTAAATGATGCTCCACCACCTTTTACTTCAATGAGCAAGTCTATTGAACTCACCTAGTAGCTGACAGCCTCCAGCACCACATATGCTCACACTTTTCTTCTAGCATGAAAGAACAAAGTTGAAGCACCTGCTAATCTTCAGGCTATCAAGTCAGAGACCATTTTACCAGTGTTACAGCACGCTATCAGATCTGAGAAAGCTTTAACACAACTTGCAGGTTTCCCTGATTTCTTCCATCCAATCCCCATTCCCTGCCATTAATTCCTCTTTCAAAAACCAGTATTCCTATTGTAGCTTTACACTTGAAACTATCAAAGACATGTTCTACAGAAACATAAATGATAGCAGTGCCATTCCTACGGCATTATGAGAAGTTAAATTTAAAACCTGATATAAATATGTACTGATTTGCTGACAAAAAGAGTGTGGGATATGAATTAGCTTTGAAGACTGAATGCAGTGGAGCATGCTGCAGAATAGCAATCTCCAACTCTCAAATGAAATGTGCTCTGCTTTTTTTATTTATAGACATTTGAAATAGCAGTCTGTGTTTAAACAGACTGGAAAAAAAACTACTTTAAGGTTTTTACTTTAATTATTACTCTTGGCTTCTGCCAGAAATCCATTAAGACTACAGAACCTAAGCCGTCTGACTACAGGTTTTGTCATTTGTGACATATCTGATGAAGCCATTTTCTGCTGCCTTATTTTTCTAATTTCATTTCAAGCAGGTTTTGTTTAGGGGGGCGGGGGGGGGGGAAAGTACAGGCTCA
>JANRGW010001156.1:17570-30901 GCA_024733675.1 Psilopsiagon aymara | reverse complement strand
CCCCTCCTCCCTGGCAGAGCATGAGGCTCAGAAAGTCCTTGGCCAGACCAAAATGTACTAAGCAGTAACTAAAAACACTGGTGTTATCAGCGCTGTTCTCAGGCCACAAGTCAAAAGCACAGCACTGCACCAGCTACCGAGAAGGGGAAAAATGACTGCTACTGCTGAACCCATGACACTTCCATATACATAGTCTAAAAGTACCCTCTTTTGCTTTAAAACAATTATCCCTTGTCCTGTTACAACAGGCCCTGCTAAAAAGTTTGCCCCCATTTTTCTTATATCCCCCTTTAGGTACTGGAAGACTGCAAAAAGGCCTCCCTGGAGTCTTTTCTTCTCCAGGCTGAAGAAGTCAAACTCTCTCAGCCTGTCTCTGTAGCAGAGGCGCTCCAGCCCTCTGACCATCTTTGTGGCCCTCCTCCAGGCTCACTCCAAAGCTCCACATCCTTAGGCTGTGGAGCCCAGAGCTTAACACAGTAATGCAAACAGAGTCTCAAGAGAGTGGAGTAGAGTGGCAGAATCCCCTTCCCTCAACTTGCTGGTCACACTTTGACACAGCCCAGGATATAGTCAGCTTTCTGGGCTGCGAGTGCGCACTGTGGGTTCACATCCAACTCTTCACCCACCAGTACCCCCAAGTCCTTCTCCTCAAGGCTGCTCTCAATCCCTTTCTTTCCCAGCCTGTACTGATACCAGGGTGTGCCCCAAGCTATATGCAGCACCTTGCACTTGGCCTTGTTGAGCCTCCTGAGGTTCACACGGACCCACTTCTCAAGCTTGTTCAAGTCCCTCTGGATGACATCCCATCTCTCAGGTATGTAAACTGCACTACTCAGCTTGGTGTCATCAGCAAACTTGCAGAGGGTGCACTCAATCCCACAACCTGTGTCACTGATGAAGATAATAAACAGTACTGGTCCCATTACAGACCCCTGAAGGACACCCCTATTACCAATCTGCATCTGGTCATTGAGCTATTGACCACTATCCTCTGATGCAACTATCCAATTCCCCATCCACACAACAGTCCACCCATCAAATCCATCTCTCTCCAGTCTAGAAAGAAGGATGTTGTGGGGGACTGTGTAAACGGCCTTAGAGAAGTCCAGATATACAACATCCATACCTCTTCCTTTGTCAATTAATGTAGTCACTCCATCATTGAAGGCCGCTAGTTTGGTCAGGCAGGACTTGCCTGACCCTGGTGAAGCCATACCGGCTGTCTTGAATCACTGCTCTGCCCTCCATATGCCTTCACATAGCTTCTACGAGGACCTGTTCCATGATCTTCCCAGGCACAGAGGTGAGTCTGACAGGTCAGTAGTCCCCAGGGTCCTGCTTTATAACCTTCTTAAAAATGGGTGCAATGTTTCCCTTTTTCCAGTCACCTTACTACCATTACTTTTCAGGTAACATGGAGAGTGGTTTGGCAGCTACATCAGCCAGTTACCTCAGAATGGCTGTGATGCATCTCATCAGGTCCCACAGTCTTATGTATCTAGTGGCCCAAGACACTTACCGAGTAATTCAACCCCAACAGAGAAATAAAACCAGCTTCGCTAGAAGGCATGGGGCAGGAAAGCAGCTCTAGACTGTTTGTCTAACAAGACAGTGATATTTTAGGGCAGTCACAAGGTAGCACCACAATCTCACCTGTTCCTTCGCCTGCTTGATAAAGCCCTGGACACGATCCAGGTGGGGTCGGTTGATGAGGGCTCCCATCCGCGTGTCTTCCAGAAGTGGGTCTCCAATTTTGATGTTCTGTGTGCGTTTTACCACCTCCTTTGTAAAGACATCCAGTATCCTCCTCTCCACAAACACTCGCGTGCCATTGCAGCACACCTGAGATACAGGACAGGTGTTTCAGTATGACACACAACAAGCACTCCACAATCCTTCCCTGTCTGGCTCCTGCTACAAAGGTTCTCAGGAAAGCACCTCCACAGCTATTAAACCAGGTGACTTGACCTGGGAACAAAGAAGACTAGATTACCCTGCTGCTCATGACTGTACTGAACAGTCCATGCTGGACAAAATAGTACTGATGCCACCAGGTGGCAAAACTCCATCAAGTCACAAGCAGAAGAGAACTTTAGCTGACTTTTCAGTTCCCAGAGATGAACCTGGTAAGCCCATTTGCCAGCAGGATTTCAAAAACCCTGCAGCACATGTGGAGATCTCAAATTTGGGACAGACAAGAGTCCCATAGGGCCATGGCTTAGCACCCAAGACTAGAACCTGCTGTCCCTCCAGAGGACACCAGCCCAGGAACAGCTGCTCTGAGATGTCTACTGGCTGTTAGAGAAGCTCCACTTCTGGGAAGGACAGGGCATCAGCTAAGACACATTCTGCTGGGACAATATATACTACCTTCTGCAAGGACATCCCTTCCAATCCTTTGTGACACTGCACAGGGAAATCCATGGCATGATAGGAACTTCAGGGCATTCCTCACTACAAAAGGCCACAGCCTGGCTCTGCTGCCCCATTCTCAAACCCTTCACCTCACTGGGGAGGATCATTCCTGCTACATGGACACACACCTCACCCTGTGTAAGGAAGTTGGCCATGAGGGCTCCATTCACAGCATTCTCCAGGGCACAGTCTGAAAAGATAATAAGGGGGGATTTGCCCCCCAGCTCCAAGGTGACTGGTTTGATGCCTTTAGCTGCCATCTCCATAATCTGAGGGAAACAAGGACAGAAGAGACAAGTGACCCGTTGGCAAAGGGAAGGCTGGTGGAGGGAAGGAAGAGAGACCCAAAAGGTGAGTTCCTGCAGGGCCCTGCACCAACAACAGAAGCAGCACAAAGGGGAATCTAGGTTTCCTAGATGTGTGTAGCTCAAACTGGGGATAATTTCAGAGAGTTTGATTCTTGTTATTTTCTGAAGATAAAACCAACAAAACCTGAGGAGTCATTTACAGGAAGTCTCGTGCTCAGTGTAAGCTGAGGACAGCTGTAACTGCATCTGTGCCACTGCACCCCACAGGTACACATACGTAATGTGTTCAAGGGCAACACTTCACAGAATCACAGAATTGTTTGGGTTGGAAGGGACCTGAAAGGTCATTCAGTTCCAATTCCCTGCCACAGGGAGGGACACCTTCCACTAGACCAGGCTGCTCCAAGCCCTGTCCAACCTGGACTTGAACACTGTTGGAGATGGGGCAGCTACAGCTTCTCTGGGCAGCCTGTGCCACTGCCTCACTGGCCTCACAGTAAAGAATTTCTTCCTAGTATCTCATCTAAGTCTACCCTTTTTCAGCTTAAAGACATTACCCCTTGTCCTGTCACTATATGCTCTTATAAAAAGCCCCTCTCCAGATTTTTTTGTAAGCCCCCTTTAGGCACTAGAAGCTGCTTTAAGGTCTCCCTGGAGCCTTTGCCAGGCTGAACAAACTCAACTCTCTCAGAACCTCTCCATAGCAGAGGTGCTCCAGCCCTCTGACCATACCTGTGGCCCTCCTCTGGACTCATTCCAACAGGTCCACATCCTTCTTATGTTAGGGAGCCCAGAGCAGTACTCTAGATGGGGTCTCACCTAGAGAGACCCTCTAGACTCTCTAGAGGGGGAGAATCCCCTCCCTCAACCTGCTGGTCACACTCCTTTTGATGCAGTTCAGGATAAAGCTGGCTTTCTGGGCTGCAAGAGCACACTGCCAGCTCATGTTGAGCTTCTCATCAAACAATACCCCTAACTCCTTCTCAGGGCTGCTCTCAATCCAGTCTCTGCCCGTCCTGTAGCTGTGCTTAGGATTGCCCCAACCCATATGCAGGGCCTTGCACTTGCCCTTGTTAATCTTCATGAAGTTTCCCTCTTTCAAAACAGCATTTATTTCTAGAAGTCTTTTTAGAGACTTTTAATTTTTGAAGAATAAATTGAGCTTAAGAAATTCACAGAAATTAACCTCTTGCTTAAAACCAGTAGACTCTAGGCAGCTAAACTGAACTATTACTGCCAGAAATATTCATATCATTTCCTAGCGCTGTTGTTTTACATACCCTCTCCCCCACATAGATAGCCACTGTAGCAGCTCAGAGACTTCATTGCAACTGGTGTCTACATAAGGGAAGATGACCATGGGGTTCCTCTAAAAAGACTGAGTGCCCAAGCCAGTGCCCAGTGGGCTAACGGGAGCCCCAGAGTAACTTTGTGTCATTTCTACGTGCAAGCTCCTTGCTCAGACTGAAATGTGCTGACTCCCACCCCATCTTTACAAGCCTCACGCACAAAAGCTCAAGGCGGCACTGGCATCCGCAACACACCATGAAGACCAGCACTACAAATCTCTTGCATCGCTGACTACAGAGGTGCCCTTACCTTCATGCCAGTTGGCACACTGCCAGTAAAAGAGATTTTGGCCACATCTGGATGATGACAGAGGAACTGGCCTGTGGCCGCCCCACCCTGCACCACGTTGAAGAGCCCCTTGGGCACACCGGCCTCTGTGAAGATCTCTGCCAACTTCACCACTGAAACGGGGGTGAAGGGAGAAGGCTTGAAGACCATCGCATTGCCTAGGGGAACACAGAGGCAAGGTGGGGTTAACATCTGAACTGCCTTAAAAGGAGGTAAAAAAACCACCCCAAATGAACAAAAAAACCTCACCCCACACGATGAGTTTGTCTCAACATATCCCAGAAGATTCCCCCCAAGAGAATGGGAAACAGTTTCAGATGAACACTGCAGCCAGCAAAAGAGTAACTGCACTTTCCTGCTGGGAAAGTCCAGGGAAGATAAGGCTGCTGATCCTGCACTGGAGACATTTCCAGAGACCTTCTTTGTATGGTACAAAGCCACGCAATCAGTCTTTCTCCTTATGTGCTCCCACCCTCTTGGCATCTGCCATATTTTCACTTCCATTTCTTTTCTCTTCCTGCCAGAGTAGCAGCTTGAAGGTACTGCTAATACTTTAACATCTCCTTCAAGGTAATCCTAGACTTCATCTCTCAAATCACTCTTTCCCACAGGATGATCTGGCTTCAAGGAGAAGCTTGTGTAGGCGGAGTCTCCATTACCACAAGCCAAGGCTGGGGCAGACTTCCAGCAGGCAGTCTGGAAAGGGTAATTCCAGGCTCCAATCCCAACACACACCCCGAGGGGCTCTCTCCGAGTGTACCCAAAGGATCCCCCTGGAAGTTGGATGCATTCACCTGCAATGAAAAGAAACAGCCAGAAGAAAAATAAAGCCCCTACCTTTCTCATCAGAGCTTCAGGGAGCAGAACTCACTTTAATTTGGAACAGAGACACGCAGCTTTTACCCCAACAAGTTCACAGAAGGTATGTAAATTGCAACAGAACACGGCAGCATTAGGTAGAGATCTCTGAAAATCCCTCCAAGATCTTCAGAAAAAAGCAATAGTCCATCTCTTAGAGAAATCAGCAGCAAAGATGGTCTTGTGCCACAAAGTTACCAGGGAATACACATGGCAGGACAGAGAGTAAAGAGCAAACTCTGGTAACATTCTCACCAGCTAGAGATCCTGCCAGTCCTGCATAATACTCCAAGCACTGCCAGGATATGTCGATGTCCACTCTAGCTTCAAAGATGGATTTCCCATTGTTGATGGTCTCCATGGTGGCAATTTCTTCCCTTTGCTCCTGTGAGAGGCATAAAGCAGTGACATGTTAGAGAAGCCTATAGCAGAACTCCACAATGAGATAGCTGCTTCCCAAGCACTTCCCACGTAAGTCCCAAACTTACTCTGCAATCAGTAAGCCAGGCTCTGCTGTGAGAAATTGTCATCTCTAAAAGGTACATTCCCAACTGCTATTTATCAGTTTCCCAGGGGCAATTGACCATAGGGGAATGTTAGACAAACACTGAGGTTCCCTGCTTTTCCAGTCTTGCTTAACATTCCCTGTTTATCTAAAAGATGAGAAAACCTGAACTTAGAAGCCAGCTGACAAACAGCAGACTGGGAAGAAGAGCAAACAGCAAGATCAAAATGGAACCAGAGGACTTAGTGAAGGACAAATGAAGCAACACATCTGTGAATTGTCCTTTAATGGACCATATCCCAGGCAGAAATAATATCCTGCTGTGGAAGCCTGGCAAAAAAAAAAAAAGTTCTCTCATTACATACATGTACCAGGGAAAGAAATTCTGGTTTCTTATAAATCTGTGCTTTATTTTAACATCCAAGAACATGTTATCTCACAAAGGAGTTTGTGACAAAGCTAGCTTACTTGTATCCTCTCCCATGTCTGTTATCTGCTATCTAAAAGTCAGCATTCCAATATTTTTTAGTGCTAAAATGAGGCATACTGCAGCCACCTGACAGGAGCATCTTGACAAGCTGAAAAGTTCAACAACGTAACAGTTAAGCAATTTCAAGGAAAAGAAATGAGCCCTGAAAGATGTCAACTGGATGGCTTTAGTTTTGTGTCTTTTAACAGAATTAAGCAGAGAAGGTACACACTGGTCTTGAATACAGCAACAGAGTATAGCCCTGCCAAAGCCAGCCTTACTGTCCTCTGGTCACAGGTGGGTTTTAACTCTTGTGTTCCTTCTGGAGCTCAAGAAGTCCTGCTGGAAGCCCCCAGCAGCCACATTAACCCACAAGAAAGCTCAGAGACAGAACCTCTCCAAAAGAAGAGGTAAGCTCTGCTCCCACAACATACCCGAATAATTCTGGCAGCCTCCAGCAGCACCCTGCTTCTCTCCATGCCAGACATGTGACTCCATATTTCATAGGCAGCCTTTGCACTCTGCACAGCCAGATCAACCTCCTTCTCCCCAGAGCAGAGCACTTTGCATATCACACGACCTGGGAACATTTTAAACATGAAATAAATAAGACAGAAGTCTCAGAAAAAGGGCACTAAAGAATGTAGCTTATCTTGCATCAAAACACAAGACTTCAGTCCAGTCATCTCTACCAGGCTACACAACTTCATGCTGTGATTCCACTGATTTTTAATTGGTTGTAGAAGAGGCACTGCAATTCAGCTGCTCTGATTTAAAGATCTGTAATTCTCCACAGTCGTGTTCTGGTTACTAAGTAGCTCAACTCATTAGAAAATTCCTCTGTTCCCCGGGGAGCTTGTTATACTTCTACCACCAGCCTCAGGGACTGTTACATATTGTTCTGCATAGTTAAACACTGTCTTTCTTGAAATGATTCTGGTGAAACCTACATACTTCCAGTTAAAGAAAAAAAAATTGATTTTAGAAATGTTTCAATAGAGTTATTTGCAAAGATCAGGCATCACTCGATTATTTGACAGCGTGTCAGAACCGATTTCTGCTGAGAAGTCTGACAATGGACCTGCACTGGAGGGGGCAAAACGCAGCCATCAGACCACCACGGCGTTAAGGACGCCTTCACAGACAGCATGCGACGGCGGGAAAAGTCGAAAGCGTCCGACCCTTGCAGGCAAATACAAGGAAGCAACTCCGGGCACCGACCCCGAGCCTCAGCGCAAGGTTAACCCCCTCACCCCAAGTAGACAAGAGCGGGGCTGTACCTGTGGCAGGCTCATACACCTCTTCAGCCCGCCCGCCGTCGGCCGGATGAACGCGGGCGCCCGCCCGGTAGTTGAGGGGCTGGTGGATGGTTACGGTGCCGGTAGCGCTGCTCATGGCGACTCTGGATCGGATCACGAAGAGAGAAGGAATGAAGGTCGACAACCGGGTTCGAGCCAGCATCGGCTGGGCCGTCGGATGTATGCGGTGGGCTGGGGAAACGCCACGGGAGAAAAACCAATAGCCCTCAGGACAGCTCCTTTCGCTATCGGCGCTTCCGCCGCCGCCGCCGCCGCCGCCGCCTTCGACCTCTGGGCCGCGGGCTTCACGGCACCCCCGCCCGCACCTCTGCTTGAGCGCAAAGGCGGGCCGTAGCCCGCGGCCCTGCCCAGAGCCCGGGCTCCCTCTGGCGGCTCGGAGGTATTACGGAGTACCGTGCGCTACTAGCTCCCTTCCCCAAGCGACCGCGTGCGGTGCGATGCGATGTGCGCGCACTCTGTAACAGCGAGAATTAACTCAATATTCACTATTTAACATGATATTGCACCTGCTGCACGCTCTATAAGGTGTTTCAGATTTATCCCCTTGCCATGCACCTAGTAAAAAAATTCCTATTAAAATGTACCCCATGATAAACCTCTGGCCATCAAAGCAAGAAAATCAATAGCCCTTCAGGTTACAGCCTAACTTGAGTCGCACCAAGATTTATTCACCCTTTTTAAACAAAGTGCGCAGGTTCCAGCCAACAAGACTGATCCAGACAGTTATTTGGTGAAGCAGGAGACAGTGTGAAGCGCTTCCTGGTCCAAGAGCGAAGCTTTTTAAGAGATGTACTGATCACAGAATCATAGAATAGTTAGAGTTGGAAAGGACCTTAAGATCATGTGATTCCAACTCCCCTGCCATGGGAAGGGACACCTTCCACTAAACCATACCACCCAAAGCCCTGTCCAATTCGGTCCTGAACACCACCAGCGATGAAGCATTCACAACTTCCCTGGGCAACCCATTCCAGTGCCTCACCACCCTTAAAGAATTTCTTCCTCATATCCAATCTAAACTTCCCCTGTTTAAGTTTGAATCCGTTCCCCCTTGTCCTCTCACTACAGTCCCTAATGAGTTAAAAAGCATGAGCAAAAACACGGCTGTGATAACCACTTAGGCAATAAAAAGCTGAGTAGCAGTGGATGGCCCTGACAGAATTAAACAGTTTGTTCAAGTTTGCAGGTCAGGTTTGTTTCTATAATTGAGCAGATTCTGCCTAAGTAAGCAACTTTTAACAGAAGCTACCTAACACCACAAAAAATGCTGTGGGGCTGTACTCTGCCAGGAAGACACATGCTTACAGTACATCCGGAAACACCTGCAATCTCCAAGAGTAGCTGGCACTGGGGCAGGTTCTGCCACCTGCAGTCACCTGAGCCAACAAAAAAATCTCATCCTCCACAATGGAAGCTTTGTGAAGGTCACATCTACTTGTCCAGCTCCCTACTACACAGGACTATAGCCAGTACAGCTAAGACAAGAGGGTCACTTCACAGCATGATCATTCTGAATTTTCCAAACTGTCTACGTTTCAACCAAGTCACTCTTGCCAACCAAGTTGATTTCCATGCTGTAAACTAAATCAACTGCATTAAATCAATGTATTTCTACTTGTCCTACCACACAATTAAGAGACATCTAAACATGCCCATGCCATTTATTTCTCAGAAACACCAGAAATGAAAGGTCAAGTCATCTTCTGAGAACTTTCTTGGTTTGACAAGCAAACAACTGCTGGTAGAATACTCCAAATGGAAGATGTTTCCAAGACTGTGGCCAATACTGCATAGGATGGCTTTGGACCTGTGGAGCTTGGCGCAGGATCCCATCTTGTTATCTCCCAAAGGCAGTTTTGAGCACTGGTCAGACCTTCTATGAACATTGTTAACTGTGCTTCAGGAGAACTTTCCTGCCTGAGGCGGTGGGCCAAGGAAGCCCCCTGCTTGCTTGGTGGCAGCCCGGGAAGGAGCAAGACCGAGCATCTTCTGGATGTTCTGCAAAGCAAGAGCAGAAGAACAGGATGGTGTCAGACTGTGACAAAGGAGACAAAGAAGAAATCTCAACTCCCACAAACACAGCTTGCCACTAGTTTCAAGAAATTAAGGTTCTAACCCATGCAGCCTTACCAAACTGGCTAATATATATTGGACCTCTATTCCTATGTATGCAAAAAAACTTAGCTTATCTGGAGTCAGACAGCCATCATCCACAACAGCTATAATTAGAGCTGGGCCACTCTCCCCCACCTCAACAAGTGCCTTCTGATCATTAAATCCATATTTTGGATTACAGTTCTTTTCTACGTCCAGCTATGCACCACAGACAGTCAGCAGATACCTTGTTAATGTCTTTGCATACGGGTTGGTTTAAGATGAACCTACAGCAGTTATCTTTGCAACTTAACTACAGTGTACACACAGGAACAGGCTCCCAGCATCAGCTCACAGAGAGAATCAGCACTCAGTTTTCACAAGTTCCAGAAAACACTGTTGATAGCAGCCATCAGAGCCTGAGGGTCTGCAAGCTGGTGGTGAGGAAGGCTCTCTCTTAATGCAGCCAGAATGTGGGTCAGTAACATGGCAACCAGAGCATATGCCAAGTTCAAGTCAGGAGCTTAGGTACAGAATTAACATGAATGCTTGTGATGTAAACTGAACAATGGTTCAGTGGAGACATGCAGTGTAACAGGGTATATGTAGCAAAACCCAAAACCTGACTATTAAGATGACCTCATCTGCATCTGAGCAGGGTGTTTTAGTGGAAAACAACAAATAAGGAAAGAACTAAGCAGCAAGAATCAACTAAAAATTCACAAGAGATTTAAATTTGATTGTTTTCTCCCTTTTTGTGAAATTCCTTTTGTAATTCCACTGTTGCAAAATATAAAGATCTAAAAGTTTTTTCAGTACCATCCTTCAAGTAAATAACTACAGCTCAGGATGCTGCTCCTGCAGTGCGGCAAGACCGGGACATCTCATGCAACAGAAAGAAGAAAACAACCATGCCCTCTTCATGTCACCAGCTGAGTCCTGGCTAGTGTCATCTCAAAAATAACTGTCAGGATAAGTCAGACAGCAGGGTCATAGAGTCTTGAACTTTTTGGTCATAGAAGGAGAACAAACTAAAACCAACCAATCAAAACTGGAAATTGTTCCAGGTGGAGACTATGGAAAGGAAGGTTTCAGTGTCCACACAAGCATGAAAGTACAGGAGGAGAAGGGAACACTTACAAAAGAATTACATCAGGTCTAGTCCATGGCATACATCACTCAGCCATTGGTTGATATTCAGCAACTGAATATATATTACAGCATTTAGCTGTGGGAGACTATGTGGCTCCTCTACTTGGAGCTAACTTAGTCAAGAGATGGGCAGAAAGGAGAAACCAAAAGCAGCTGACGGACAGATTCAGCAACACCAGAGGGTGCTGCAGAGTCAGCATCAGGCAGAACCAGGATCCTACCCGGTGGGACCTGCCTCACTTGTGGAGAGCACTGAAGATCCTGGAAGAGCATCCATGGAAGAAAGGTAGTGTGCACTGCCTCCTCCCTGTTCCTTTAAGTATCGAAAGAGAGGAGAACCGTAGTGCTAAAAAGTTTAATACATCTGCTTGAGCAGTGCCATAAGGAAGAAAAGTAACAGCTTGTCTGTCCACAAGATTCAAGACCACAGTCTCCAGCATTATCTTTCCATAATCATCTCCCTCCTTGCTGTGGAAGACAGCTAAGCTCCTGCACCAGTTGCAAAGCAAGTTTTACAAGTCAGCAGTCCTGAAGTCTACACAGCTGGAAACACCAGGGCTGAGGCAAGGTCCAGCAGAAACCTGTGGGCCATGTTGAACAAGGCAGTCTGTAGAGTCTGCTTTCAACACAAACAAGGCCATCACCTTCAGGAATAAGGAGGGAAGACTCCAAGAATTAAGGATCCAAATTCCTCATCTAAGTTCTTCCAATCTTTCCTCAAGTGACTGCAAGGACAGTAGCTGCTTCTGCTTTTGTCTCAAAACCCAGAAGGGCCTCAAAAGCAAGGCAGCAACCGTCTCCTTGCCCCAAGATTGGACCATGTGGGAAAGTGCACTCCTGGCAGTAGGAATAATTGCTGGCTCCTCTTCCCACTGGGAACACAGAGAGAATAAGCCTAATGTACAGTTCAGGCATGCATGAAAAGGAAATGAAGACCAGCAAATGACTAAGGAACAGCAACATAACCGTCTTCAGAAACAGCACAGGTGAAAGCCGCGAGCTCAGAAACAGGAGGGACAGAGGATGTAACCCTGACATTATGCCTCTCACCCAGCCAAGCCACAGCCTTTCCCAGCTGAAATCCAATAGCTCAAGGACCCTTGGAGGGCCTCTCCCAGCAACCCTCCTCTCTCCAAACAGGAAGACAGGAGGAACTAGGGGACAGGATTTACGTGCCAGGGAGAGCTGGGAACAGCGCAAAGGAAGTTACTCACTGCGAGTTGACTATTTCGGGAGATGATGGCCAGGTCACAGGCAGCAAGCTTCCCAATCAGTGTTTGAAGAGTTTATCACCCCCACATGCCTGAGGACTGCATGAAGAGACTGCCTGATCCTGCTCCTACCCATTCTGCTAATGTAATTTTAATCACTGTCCAGTTAATCTCCCTACCCTCATGTACTCCCCTGAATTTTCCTCCAGGTCACTTTTTTTCCCCACACATGAATTCCTCTACTTCTGAGCTCCAAAGGTATATATCTCGTCTCTGCCCTTAATCCTTTCACAGGCAGCTCCAAGAATTAAGGAAAGCCTGAAGAACATATGGTCTCCTTGGCTTGTTCACAACCTATTCCCTGACTTTTGGTACAAGTCCACTCCTTCTCTTGTGTCAGCAACATCAAGCCAGACACTAGTTCCCACATCAGTTCTCCTCCCTTAGGCTAACAGCTGCTTCAAAGCTGAGCACTTGAGATTTCTCTTTTTCCACACAGTGAAACACAAAGGGTCACAAAACTTTCAGCCTTAAGGTCACCAAAAACATCAAAAGCAAGTCTTCGGAACCATTTTAAGCCCTTAATTACTTTTTTGCCCCCTCCCCTTTAAAGTCCTTTTCCCAATGCTGTTTTCACCAAAGTTCATTCAAAGAGTAATTAAGACAAGAGCAGATGCCAGCTATCACAGCTTCAGTTCTTCCCTTTTGCACAAACTGTAGCTGGTCTCTCCCCTTCCTCCATGTAGCAGGAAGAAAGCCAGTTGCCCTAGCAGCTGGAGAATGGTAGGTCTGTTAGCCATGATCACATAGATAAGGCAGCACTACTAAGACTGCAATCTAACACTTCAGAACAAAAACACCCTTCTTCAAAGCAATAAAGTAACTTCTATCATCTGCAGGACCAGGCACATGAACTCTGAAGCACAAAGGAAATTTTTTCCTGGAATTTCTCTTGAAAGCCCAACCCACTGAAACAGCTTGGCATTTCTGCCCAGAGCCAGACTGGCTCACCACTCAGTTCATACCATCTACAGATTGCACAACAGCAAACATCAGGAAATACCCAGGACTAGAGCTAACGACAGGAAATATACTATTGGACCAAAAAGAAAAAAAATAAAAAAAAGAAATAAAAAAAAAATCCAAGGAGGATTTCAGCAAGGGAGTTCCCAGACCACCCCAGTGGGTGCAGAAAAATCTTGCTGACAGCACTAGTTTCATGTAATAATCTGCAACATTGCAAAGAAGGGTCTTGTCATTAACAGGCAACACAGAGAAGCACCCAACTAGATTGCCTGAAGGAACAGCACCAGACTACAGTATCCCAGGAATTCAGGAAGACATCCCATGAGCTAAAAAGGT
>JANRGW010001153.1:12991-28859 GCA_024733675.1 Psilopsiagon aymara | reverse complement strand
ATGGCTCTGTCTGGGTGCCTGCACTGACCACCGCCGGGGCAGCCAGGGCAGAGCTCCCAGACCGAGCCCGGGTCACACAGCGAGTGCTCACCATCCCGCTCGCCTCCCGCGAGAACTGCCTCGAGCCCCTCCTGATCGCCGCTCCCTGGGGCAGTTTTTACCATGTCAGGTCCGGTGCCGCCTCTCCCGGTGCCGCCTCCTGTGAGTCAGCTCCTCGCGTCCGCTGAGCTGCCGGGCCTGGGCGAGGCCTGTCGAGGGCTTGAGGCTCCCTCGGTGGCTGTTGCTGCTCCGAGTTGAAGCTAAATAACGCCTTTTTTTTTCCCAGTTCTAGCTAAAATATGATTGACAGAATCTCAGGAAATTTCAAATCCCTATTTCCACAGGTTTTCTGAACCTTTGAGCCTTTTTATCTAATATCCCAGACCTGATCTTCAAGGTACATGAACACCAAGAGGTTCTGATTAGAAAAATCACTGTTCCCCTATTCAAACTCTTGCATGTCTGTCAGATCAGAAAATTTTGCCCTTTATCCTTTGGCAAGGGATGCTCAGATGGGTGCCGTGTGCTCTCGGAGAGGGAGGCAATGTGCAGGTGAGTATTTCAAGGATTGCTCTCTGGTGAAATTAACAAACAATGAATTATTTTTGGACTTTTTAAAGGTCATTTTAAACGCTCCATAGCTGCAGGTACCAGGTCTTAAGTCCACAGCAATACCCAAGCAGGAGCAGATGGAGGCTGCGCTTGGTGGGTTGGGAAATGGAGACTCCTGTAATGGAGAAGGCTGCAGGCTTGTGGCTTCAGGCACTGGGAGGAAAGCGGTTGTCCCACCTTCAGATTGCAGCTCAGGGATTGAGTCAATGCACTGACAGCGATGAGCACCTGAGCTGGCAGAGCCCAATCACTGCAGGGGCACTGGGAAGGCTGGGGTCAGCGAACAGACCAACGTGGGCACTGCTGAAGGGGGCAAGGCAGAGAGCAGTGCATGGAAAGGTACACACAAATGCAGTTCTACATGTATTAAACCTATATATTAAAATACATGTATTAAACATGTATTTTAGAGCAGCAGAATGATGTTTTCCTTTGTTATAATAATTTTAATTCCGGTTATATAGATTTTTTTTTTCTTCAAATCTGCCATTGCTGTTTGCCAAAAATGGGAAATAGATTGTTTTTTTCAGTGGTGCTGTGCTCCAGGTCAGCTTGATAACATGGGAAATGGCAGGCTAATGACAGTTTAACCCCAATTAACAGACCACTTTATAATAGATTAGTATTCTGAGTCTGTTCAATTGGTAATTACAATAATTGCCTCTCTGAGCTTGCATGCACTTTTGAACAGAAATTTGGTACTTTTGTTTACACTGAAGAAGGAAATGCACAGAGCAGGTACAGATCATGTAGAGTGTTACAGGCAGTCAGGATCATAAGTGCACTAAATTTGGGCCTGCTCTTGAAATGTGTTTTCAGGCAACATCTTTCTAGGTGAAGGTGACTATGTAAATGACTTTTTTAGTCTCAGATGAGCACAGCTGCAAGCAGAGACTTGAGATTTAGTATATTGCTGTGGTTCAGATAAGCTGTGAAAGGCATTTGTGCTACAGAACAGCTCACTTCATCCTTGCTTTGGCATCCCTGGTCTCAAATGGATAGATTTCCCACCTACTTAAGCCAGTTATTTTTGACATCCAGCTCTTGTAACTGAAGTCAGACTCCCAAATATGGTATCTCTTCCTGCTGGGAAAACTAATGGTAAGAGATGTTTGGTGAGAGGCAGCTCCATACTGATGCTTACAGTAAGACACTGAGAAGAGCTCAACATTGAGCATGCCTGTGTTCTGAATTCTTTAGGAAAGCTCCATTAGGTCTTGTATCCTTCAGGAAATTCAAGTGCTGCTGCCATAGCAATTCCTGTAAATGGTTTATGGAGGGCTGCTGGCACTCATGTGTGATGGTGGTTACTGTGGGACCAGAGACAGAGCACAGAGAAGTCAGTAGGCCAGACCTGCTGGCTCTGGGACACGTAGCCAGGTCTCTGGTCACATTGTCCTGACGGTTTAACAGTTGCAAGATCTCCTTGGGTTCCTGTTAACTTTATGTGTCTCATTAATTTTGTTGACTGCCTGTCATAAGTACTGCAACATCTCCTTTTGAGAAATGCACCAGGTGAGCTCTATTTATGGTTATTTTTTAAACGCTGAAGCAGTGGTCAGAGCTAACTCAGCTGGGGACCTTTGCAGATGTAGCCTTTTTGGGTACTTCTTCAGTCCTGCACAGATTAGTAAAATAAACCATTTGATGCGTGTGGTCAACCCCTGAGAGCAGTTATCCAAATCCCACTTCCTCTGAAAGATAGAATTCAGTATCATTAAGGAGTCAGGATCTGTCCTGGCAATGGGAAAAAGAGGTTTAAGACAAAAAAATGGATTTTTAAACTGAAAATATATTGTTTGGATTGTATGGTTGGATTGTTTTTGTCATGCCATGCTGTATCAGAATAATTGGATCTATGCACAGTGCAGCAACAAGCCGGGGTGACAGTGGGTTTGTCAAGGAGCTAAACAAGAGGCCTGAAAGGAGAGACTGCAGTTAAAAATTGTCATCATCTTCCTTTACCCCAGCAGAGCTCATGTACCCTGTTCTTGACATTTCATAAAATGGCACACAGTGAACATTGTTGCTCTTCCCTTGTTTGAAAACAATCTAACACAACAATAAGGAGTTGAAAGCTTAAAGATAAGTGGCATTAATAATGCTACAATTGCAAATAAAAAAGCCTTGACTTTTCCCAGTAGCGGCTCACTGGATTTAAGTATTATGAGGGACAGTGCTGTGGTCTACACTGCCCTACTGCAGATTTCTACAGGGAAAGCTCCATTAGGTCTTGAATCCTAATGCAGAAATTGCAGTAGAAATCCTGCAGCAGCAGAGATGATTATGGGGATTACACAGAGGAACATCCCTGTGGAATGAAGTCCTCAAGTGTGTCTGGGTACCGCATTGCCCAAGCACTGTGAGTCCTTTGAGAGGGGGCGAGGGCAAGGCAGAGATGCTAAACTAGCTTTAGGTGCTGCCTCTTGCATGAGCCTGGGGAAACTGGGGGTGCATTTGGGGGCCCGTAATAACATTGCTGCTCCATGGAGAGCAGCAGGGCTGGCTATGGAGGAGAGAAACTATCTTGTCACAGTGAATTTTGAGTAGATGGCTTATTTCTCGTAATAAAAGGTGCTCTTTCTAAAATCTACAGATGAGGTTCTTAAATTCATGAATCCTTCTGGAAAAAATGGCATGTTTGACAAACTTGACAAAGAAAGATGGAGTTAGCATACAACGCAACTTGGCCACTACGGAATTGAAGTAAAAAATCAATAATGTGTGTATAGGGTGTGTTAAAAGAGCCCATTTCATAAGGCTGAAAGCAATTTTGGGCTAAATCAGGTGCAAAAAAGAATTTGGCAGACAAATGGGAGTAATTAGGGAAGTTGACTAGGAGTTCAAAATTCCTCAATTGAGGAGGATCATAGGCTCATAGAATGGTTTGGGTTGGAAAGGACCTTAAGATCATGTAGTTCCAGTCCCTCTGCCATAGGCAGAGGTACCTCACACTAGGGTGTCTGCTGCTTTGTGAAATGTCTGCCTTGTTCAGAAGTCAGAAATTTGTTTCCCTTCAGCATTAACAAGGAAGAACTTTTTTCCTTCTCCTGCTTGTTACAGAGCATTTGGTTTCATCACTTGCTGCTCAACAGAAGGTAAACCCTCTGCCAAGCCACTTAAAATCTAAATAAGTCAGGCAATGCACTGTGTGGGGTGTGGAACAGATGTTTGAGAGCACAGCTGCTACATGTCCTTATTGTTAGTTACAGCTTTTTAGGGTCTAATATCTTTCTATGGTTATATTAGAAAGCAGTTACTATCGAAAACATGCTTTGGATGAGCTGTTCAGCTTGAGGTGTTTCCCTATTCCCTGGCTGGGGACCTCCTGCCTCTGGCATCGCTGCCTGTCCTGGGGAGAAACCTTCTCCCTTCAACTTGGACCTGTCTTGCTGATTGAGGAGGTGGTTTGATGGGCTGTAAAAGGCACCACTTCTAGTTGCTGTCAGCAGGAAGACTCATCACTGACACAGGTGGTTAAACATTTAATGAAACAATGAGATTTTCAGAGATGTCTTCTCTTCCCTGAAGGCAGTGGTGGGTCAGGTCCTTGACTTTGGGTGAGCAAAGGTAACAAAACTGCTGTGGATCAGGCTTGCAGGATGTTAACTCTGGCAAATAATATATTGTCTGCTGCTGTCTATGCTGTGTATCAAATACTACAATTGGTTTGGGTTTGTGTCCTGGTGAGTGTAAAGGAGGACAGATTTCAGACCTATTGAGGAGTACTTGTTTGTAATTGAAAGCCTGCAGACCAGACTGTGTTTCAAACAAACGTCTTCATAATATTTAACATTCAGTAGAGTAAAAGGAGAATAATGAGCACTGCAGCTATCCCAGGTTAGTAATTACCACCGTCATTATTAATTTTCCAGAGCAGTCTCATCAAATGAGTCATTATCTCAATTCCTTAGCCAGGACTGATTGATTCTTTCTCCCTGTTGTGACTAATTTCATATAATGTCCGAGTACAATATAAAACTATAGAGACAGTGTAATTCTAATGCAGAATAACTCTAAATTTAATCAAATCCCTTGCCTGCAGCTCTGTTTAGATCTGATGTTTTATACTACTTAATTGAAATAAATACCACAATTGTGTCACTCCCTACTCTTCGTCACAGTCACCGGAATTCCACTGGAGACAGGGATTTGTGTCAGCCCAGGATCTGGCCTGCATCTTTCAGTGTTCTATCTGTATTGGCACCGACCAGGAGTTTCACAGCACCTTGCAGGAGAAGCATAACATAGTCCGAAATAAGTATTGATAATCTTCAGCATTTCATAATGTTCATTTCAGCCATTTTCAAGGAAGGAATATATTGGTTAGTCCAATTGTGTGCCTTTTTTTTTTTTTAAGGAGAAGCTAAATGTGATAGGTTTCTATCACTCTTCCATTAGCTCTCTGTTTGCAGTCTTCTGTCAGCAGACCTAAGTAGGAAGAAGTTCATTATAAGACAAGGAGAAGGATTTCCATGGGGATGGTAACATGTTCCTTGCTTCTGTGGAAATGATGAGGTAAAACGATTACCTTTCCTTTTAAATAGTTCGAAACCCACTTCTGGCATTTTTCTTGAGCTGGAGGGAAGGAGAAGAGAAAGACACAGCAGTTATTTTACAGCTTTGACCTTTTTCTCTCCCAAACTTCAAACACAGATTGGAGAGGGAAAAGAGTAGACTATAAAGTAAGGAGCAGCAAGCAGCGGGGTTGAAGGTGGTACCATTAGCATTGGACCTTTTGTTTGGTTGGTTTTTTTCCCCAGAGTAAGAAGATATGATGGTTTAATCCTGAGCCAAGGAATCTTGATCTGCACTAGTAGAGTGTGCTCTACTAGTAATGTGCTCCTGTGCTGCTTTGTCCATGTAGGTAGCATGAGCATGAATTACAGCTGTGCAGATGTTAAGGCCCCTCAGTGCTGCTGGCCCTGCTGGGGCCAAAGGCCAGAGGTACAAGAAGGCTGCCTTGCTGTGCTGAACCTCACCCTGCCAACACAGCCAGGCCCCACAGGCATGGCTCAAACACTGCAAGCAGCTCTGCAGCTAATTTTTACTGTCATTTGGCAAGCAGGAATGAGGCCAGCAGGCTGGGGTTTCATGCTATGTGCAGAGCAGAAGAGAGGCTGTTCACTTCTTACTGTGTGCTGAGTGATCTTTATTCCTGGCCCTGTTAGGAGAGGAGGGATGAAGAACTCTATATCACTGCTCTCAGTGTGTTTTGGCTTTCCCTTCCTAAAGCTAGCCCCTTCCCTAGCAGCAGCCCCTTCCTCAGCAACAAGTTGTCTTCTGTCTGCACTGATATTTAAGGTATCACTGTAGGTTGTGCTAGATTGGATTGGGAGAAATAAACGAGGAGAGGTCTTGCAACATTTCAGTATCTTGGCCATTTGATACTTTTATTTGTGTTGGTTATTTATTGAAGCACTTTCACTTTGTTCATTATTGCTGAATTAGGAGTAGCCTGTTCGTAACCTGTAAAAGCAGAACTTTGTTGTGCACCCTGAACTCCACTGATGTCTTCCAGTATTTAAATACATCAGGAGAGTGTGTTGCACCAGGGACCAGTTCAGTCCATAGGATTCAACCAGGGGAATTGCTGTATCTCAGCATTCACGAGCAGCCATTTGCTATTTGGGAAACTGGGCAGTGAGGCTTGTACCAGGTGCTTTGGCAGCACCTTCCCTCAAGCAGGCCTGGGTCAGGCCACGCTGTCCCAGGGTTTGTGTGATCTCTGGAGACCTTGTGGTTTGCTCCTGACCCAGGCCCATCCTTGTTCTTGCCCCAGATACGGTGAGCCCTCTGTTGTCCTCTCCCCCAGTGGGATGTATCCTGTCCTGTTCCTCAAGGTGTATTGCATAGAAGCTGCAAATCCTATGTTAAAATATTACAATTTCTATATTTTAATAGGAATACTTCACAATATCTGTGCTGTCTTCTTGGAGACATGTCTCTGCTGTGAAATTCTACTTTTTCTGGTGTTCCTCCCTGCCATATAGATTCTGTCAGTGAGAAGAAGCTAAGGTCATAATTCTACGTACTATTTTTTCTTATTTACAGTAAGTTATAATACCCTGTTGTAGTAATGGTCACCCAAGACATTTACTGGGTTTTAGATGCTGAATTTAAAGCAAAGCAAACCTTGAATTAATGAGGAGGTCCTTTTGAGCACATGAAGCCCACTGCTGAAGTCAGTGGCAAATACCTTCTCTGTCTGTAAAAGACAAGACCAGAGCTGGTGAAGCAATCTGTGCCCCAGAGCGGGAGCTGACCTAACATCTAAACCTTTCTGGTGTCCAAGCATATGAATAGTTCAGCTGAAATCAGTGAAAGGAAAAGTCTGCTTAAAGGATATGTTTATAAGGACAATGGGCAGAGGATTGTAGTAATCTAGCTTAGTTTAAAAAACAAGCAAACAAAACCACACACAAAATAAAATCCAAAACCAAACCAAGGAAGCAAATAAATAAATAAATAAATAAAACAAACCACAAAAGCCCCACAAACAGCTGTGGTATTGCAACAGTCTGAATAGAAATTAAACTAAATGCAACTTCTTGCATACAACCAAGCTTGGAGATAAATCTCCATGTTTTTATAATAAATGGTACTTTATGGCAATCACCATATGCTACCTCTAGCCCTGTTTTGAGTATAAATCATAACAAGTGTGTATCCTAAAATACTTTATTGTCTTTTTATGGCCACATACAGCTGCTGTTCCTTCCATTTGTGATTAATTTTTTTAATGGTTCCCCCTAGAACCTAAAAAATAATTAAAACTAATGAATACTCTGCAGTGACAGTAAAGGAATGAGCATATTGCATCTATTCTCACTTCCCAGATCTGATCAAAAGCAAGTGTCGAGCTGTGAAGTTGTGACACTGACATTTTGTGCTGAGCTTTCGACCACCTCCTGAGACTAAATGATGACTTTGGGGAAGATCATGAATTAGAGTTTTCATTGTTTCACAGGAACAGTGCTGAGAGGGTAGAATTAAAATTAGTTGAAGTCACAATGTTTATTACTTAGCAGAGTCTTTTTAAGAAATTAACCTGATGTGTAAAGGGCTTTGAGATGAACAGTTTGGGGGTTTTTTTAAGCCTGTCCTTGCCCTTGGCTTCAAGATGCAATATATTCTATGTACTAGGACTGGCCTTACTATTTGTTTCAATGAAATCCTGTTAAGAGTGTAGCCCCTTTTTATTTAACAACCTACCAGCCATACGTGTGTTTGAATATCCAGGCTGGTGTAACATGCTGAGAGAGCTGCGGCTCCTGAAAGTCGGTGGGAGGCAGCTGCCACCCCCCACACCTCTAACGGTCCAGGCCCATTTGAGTGTCTCCAGCATTACAGTAACGTGAACCTTGGCTCAAAATCCACAGCTGTGGCTCAAAGTAAGAATGCTGCCTTGTAAACTTAGGTTTTATCTGCCCTCCAGAAACGTGTGTTTGGTTGTTTAAAATTTGCTTTTCCCTCTAGTGCACTTGGGGTTTTGAGCTTATGCATGTGATTTGCATGGGAGCACAGCCAGCTTTCAGCAGTTCTTAAAAAGCTCTAAAATTCTCTTCTCAAAACTAATATTTATCTGTAAAGGATGTAATTAAAGTGTGTGTAGGGGGGTATTGCTGTGCGTGTATCTCCCACTCTCTGGGCTTCCTGCAGCTCACAGTGGCTTTGAAATGAATCTGAAGGGGAATAATTTACAACAAAGTGCTAGACAGGGGTAAAAGTGTCATTACCACAGGAGGAAACCTTCAAAGACCCCATTCAGTTGGGGACTGACCAGGGCGGGAGCCTGTGGGGACTCATGAAAAGCAAGCTCCCCAGGCAGCTCTTTGCATGCTGTCACCTACCTGCTTTCATTCATACATACATATGCACACACATGAGCACACTGTGGCTTGAATTCATTGTGAAGTTATTGTGAATTTTGCAGTCTGTGCGGCAGGCCAAGCTATCTCATCCTCCTCCATGCTGAGCAGACCTGCATCCACGCAGGTCTGCTGCAGACCTTTCAGGCCACTACATTTCTGGGCCAGTTAGCAGTTACATCAGTAAATACTGTTCTGCTAGAACAGGCTTAGTTACAAGAATAAAAAGATAATGGATAATAAGAAAGTATCATTATTGCATAACTGATGGGGGAGGAAGTCAACCTACATTTAAGAAGTCAGTAGTAGAGCCATAAAATTGAATCCCAGCCTTCTGAATTCCAGTTTGACATTTTAGCTTGATACCATTGCTTATTCTTTTATGTCTTAGGTTGATTCATTTCTTCTTGTAAGAGTTTAACTATTTCAGTCAACATGCTTTACCAGCAAGGCAAAACCAGAGCTTTAGGAAAGCTCTTTTTAGTTTCCAAAGGTGTTTGTTAATTATTCCAAAGGGTGAACTAGTTATAGTTATAAACTAAAAATGTATAAGGAAAAAGGGGTCACTGAAGTCAATGTGAAGATACTGCCATGTGGTCAAATTTTACAGTCCTGACTCCTTTAAAGAAAAAATCCCCTAACCAACTCTGATGACCATAAAGTTGCCATTTCTGTACTAGGTTCTTTGTGAGCTTCCTCCTGTATAGTTGCACGGTATCATGAGTTAAAGTGAACCAAGTCTAAACTGTTGTGGCATATAAAAACAGCAAACAAAGGAAGGCAGCTTTTTTCCCTAACCCCCTGAGATTTATTCTGACAGTTTGCAACTAGATGAAATGGATAATGGAAGTCCCTTGTCACAATAACTCAGTTTAAATGTATTGTCAGATTAATAGACTCAGTTATCCACTCTTCCAAGGAGAAAAATGACTTGTGGTTTCAAGTGATGCCTTGGCTCATGGCATCTGATCAAATTAACCAAACATGCCAAATTTAGACTCCCAGCAGAAACCAGGCATTTTATGCACCATGTCATGTCTTTATTTTTAATGCTAGCCAAATGGATTTCCAGTTGCCACAGCAACATCTGTTGATGACTGCGTTGTGGGCATGACACCCCAGTGTGCCACCACCCAGATGTCAGGAGGGAGGGTGCTGGATGGGTACACAGGGCACGGCCCCACCCTGTGTGCAGGGGGGTGGGTCCTTAGTGCTCTCACCCCATCTCCATGCAGATGCAGCACATGGCACTCAGCCGAGTCAGATGCCCAGGTGAAGGCATGCAAGTCAGCTAATGGAATTGCTGCTTAAATAGGGTGATAAAAAACACTTCTGAAAGGGCTGCAGGGCTGTGTTTTCTGCTGCCTTAGGTTGGTACAGAGGAGCGGGAGTTTGTGGCTGATGGAAACTCAACTTGCTGATTTTGTGCAGAGCTTATAAAGCATTCTGTATGATTTTCCATAGCCAGATCACAAAAATCATAGAATCATAGAATGGTTTGGGTTGGAAGGGATCTTAAAGCTCATACAGTTCCAACCCCCTGCCACAGGCAGAGACCCCTTCCAATATACCAGGTTGCTCCAAGCCCTATCCCACGTGGCCTTTAACACTGCCAGGGATGGGACAGCCACAGCTTCTTAGGGCACCCTGTGCCAGCGCCTCAGCACCCTCACAGTAAAAAGCTAATCTTAAATCTTAAAAATCTTAATCTTAAAATCTAATCTTAATCCACCCTCTTTTGGATTAAAGCCATTCCCCCTTGTCCTATCACTACATGCCCTTGTAAAAATGTCTGCAGGAGTCTCTCCCTGTCCTTCCAGTTCCTGGGACAAAGTTAAACCATGTCTATTCCTACCTCTCTTGTCCTTTCACTCAGTAATCTCACAAGATAATTTCACTGTCTTTGCAAGGCCAGTTTGTACAGTGATACACAAGGCAGATACAAAAACCTGCACTGGAGTGGGTCAGGACGGAGCATTCACAGGCAGTGGGAGCTACAGCAGATCATTCAGGGAAAGGACAGTATCAGTGTAAATGAAGCAGCCCCTTCTGCCCTTGGCTGTGCTTTTTCAGCAGCAGGAATCACTGTGATGGAGGTGAGTGTCCTGGCTGCGGCGTGCTGAAAGCAGGGTGAGTGCGAGGGCCCTGTGCAGCAGCAGGATGGGAACAGCGATGACATTGAGGCTGCCCCAGCAGTGCTGGCCCCAGCTCCAGCAGTCCATGGCTGACATCACATCTTTATGTGGGGGTGGCTGAGAGTATTCAAGGGAGTTTGGATCCTCTGGTTTGCGTGTTGTCTCGAAAACAAATCTGAATTTACAGTCTATCCATCTCTTGCATGTGGTGGTGCTTTTAAGAAGCAGGGTAGTTTATTAACGCATGTGGAGTCAATTATCCCGCTTTACATCTGGAGGGTAGGAAATGGTTGGATTGAATAGCTGTAAGTTCCTCTGATCTGCCAATGTTCACTGGATTTTTTGATCTGACAAAGCATTGTGTGCAGTACTGCAAGGATCCTTCCCCAGCCTCTCCAGGGAAATCCTGCTGTCAGGCTGCAAAAGTACGGTGCATGAAATGTGTAATTTTGAAGTCTAAACCTCTGAGAGCTCACAACACTCTGAGGCAGCAGTTTACCTTCAAAGTCGCCTCTCTGCCTGTACTTACCACCTCTTGTGATTTAGCACTACTGCTAACATTTCCTCCACAGAAAGCCATAAAGTTTACTTTCTAAAAGTCTCATCATCTTCTCTTAATTAGGGATCTTCACACAATGAACCATATGGGAGTGAACAAAAAAGGTGTTTATGTGCAGCACAGCCTGGCCTGGTGGATGCTGATTGATAAAGCTGGCAGATGGGTAGATCATCACCTTTGAAGTCTAGATTTTCTTCTGAAACCAGTGAATAAATAAGGCAGGCAGAAGAACTAAATGGCAGGGAGGATGGAGACCTCATAGCAGCCTTCCAGCATCTGAAGGGGGGCTATAAGGATGCTGGGGAGGGACCCTTCATTAGGGACTGTAGTGACAGGACAACGGGTAACAGTTCAAACTTAAACAGAGGAAATTTAGATTGGATATGAGGAAGAAATTCTTTACTGTAAGGGTGGTGAGGCACTGGAATGGGTTGCCCAGGGAAGTTGTGAATGCTCCATCGCTGGCAGTGTTCAAGACCAGGTTGGACAGAGCCTTGGGTGGGATGGTTTAGTGGGAGGTGTCCCTGCCCATGGCAGGGGGGTTGGATCTGGATGATCTTAAGGTCCTTTCCAACCCTAACTATTCTATGATTCTATGTGCAGTGCAGCGCCTTCCCCACATTCAGGCAGTTGCTCAGGTCAGTGGGGTTTCCACCTCCAGATTTCCTTGTCTGGGATTTTTGTAAGCCTATTTTTACTCATGCCAGCTGCTACTTGTCCCTTAAATATGGTTGTATCTAAGTGGTTGTCCCAGAGGGGATGAAATGGTGCCTGATCATGAAGTCAGAGTAAGTCAGCTTGTCTCCATTGTGCTAGGTGTCTGTAAACCATTTCATACAGAATTGTGATGAGACACAATTTCATAAATGAAAGTTCATAAGGAGTAATGATTTTAAACTAAACCAGGATAGATTCAGGCTAGATATAAGGAATAATTTTTTTACAATGAGGGTGGTGAAACACTGGCATGGGTTTCCCAGAGAGGTGGTAGATGCCCCATCCCTGTAAACATTCAAGGCCAGGTTGGATGGAGCTCCGAGTCACCTTGTGTAGTTGAAGATGTCCCTGCTCCTTGCAGGGGCATTGGACTAGATGACCTTTAAATGTCCTTTCAAACCATTGTGTAATTCCATGGAAATCATGGGAATCTTTAGCTAGCTTAGCCTTTCCTCTTGCAATCTTACCTTTCCTTTCCTGTTTCCCATTCTAACTGATGTGCCAGGCCTCCTCTTCCTCCTGCTTCCCATGAAGCCTCCATCTTCCCTTTGCGCATCTCCATCTTCCATTTTCTTTCAAGAATGTAGATACTGTACTGGTTTTCACTTTTTCCCTGCAACATAACCCAGAATTGTTACAGAGATTTGGTCCGTGATCTGAATTCCTATTTGAAATTATACACATATTGATTTAGGAAAGCACTTGAAGAGCACACAGTCAACAGCAGGTTTGTGTTGAGTGCCGTCCCACACCAGGCTGTTGCAGAAACATCTCTGAAACGTCGAGGTGGTTGTGTCATTTCTGTAAAACCTCCCCTAAACCCATTAATTTCCAGGAATGCCTGGAAGGGTTCTCCATGTGGCTGTGTGGAAATCGAAACCCACAGCATAAACAGTGACAGAAACATCTGTGCAACCCTCCCTGGAGTAGAAAAGCTGCTGAGCATTGCATATCCCTGAAGCACATGGGAGCTCTTTTATTTAAAACTGTAACCATGAAATAGGAAAAAAAGCCCAGTGAAGCAAAAGCTTCTGCCTTTTTATTCTTGTTCTTATCCTGTAAAAATAGAAGTACCTGCTGCCTGCTGGGCTTGATAAATATATCTTTTTATTTCCATAAATCACCGCAGTAGAATTTGAATTATTTACTCTGTAAACTTGAGGCTATGTTAATTCCCATTCTCTGATTTTTTGTAACTGATATTTTGTGCATTAGCTTTGGAGCTGTTTCCCACCCACCTTTTGTTCAGTGCCCACCTTGGCTTCCCAAGCAGGTCCCTCCCCTTGGTGACTGCAGGGGTTTTGTGAACTTCAAAAGCAGCCTCAAATGTCAGCTACACGCAGCCTTTCTGCAGCCGCTAAATTATGGATCAGAATACAGCAGATCAAACAGATCAGAATTATTCACTTGTGGGTCTTTGCTTGCTAAAGCAATAAAAATCTATGCATTTTTGCTTTGGTAATGTGTGGGGTGGTTGTTTTACATGCTCAAGAGTAATGTTATCAGGGGTATTGGGGTGTGTATGTAATTTTTAACTTTTTTTTAAGGCAGGCACTTCAATCAAAGCTTCATTCTACTGTAAACCCAATTAGCTTCAGTCTGCCAAGTCAGCTTGACTGTCTGCAAGAATGTATGTAAGGCAATGAATAATTGCTAAACTCAGTTTTCTTTCTATCTAAGAAATGCCATGAGGCTTTTGTTACCACTAGATAAACCCTTTACACTTGACTCTGAGGTTCCAGATGAAGACACCCATTCAAAAATCATAAATGTGTTTGAATGGTAATCTGTGTGTCAAGAGGCTTAGTAAAAAGTAAGTGCTTTCTTTGCTTTGGAGCAGAAAGTTGATGAACCCATACCCTGGGCTTCTCCAGATGGCCAGGGATTTTGCCATTAGCTTTAGTGGGAGCAGGACTGAGAATTTGCGTAGCTTTATTGCATGTGGCTGCAGAGTAAGGCCATAACTGCAGGAAAACAGTAGCAGGGCCATCCCCTGTGTCATACAAGAGGAAAGGTTAGAAAATGAAATGCTTCAACAATACGTGTGGAAAATGGGTCACCTACTTTGTGTGGGGAAGTGCACAGGATGCTCTCATTGTATTTTAATGCCACGTGCTGGTTTCTAGCAGTTTGGGCATGGTTTCACAGCCAGGACACTGTCAGGTGAGAATGTCAGCCTGTGCTGACATATGGGGTACTGGTTAATCGACACCCCTGCCTGGGGAAGGGGAGCAGCCAGTGGGTGGGATATTAGGGGTGATACTGGAGGTATCTTAAGGGGCTTGTCTGCACAAGCCATCCAGACGCACATGGAGAGGTGGGACACGTAGGGAGCCATTGGCATCACCTGCTGTGAGGGCTCCTTCCTGTCACTAAGGTGTGTGCTGTAGACCCCTTTGCTTTTGGTCAGCTTTTTGGCAAATACAGGAATACGTCCCTATTTCTCCCTCTCCATCTGTAGACTACCTAAAAAGTTGTCAGAGGGTGGTGAGTCATCCATCTAACTTGGGTTGAGAGTCCCCTTCTCATTTTTTAGGTTGGACCATGATTTCTGTTAGCGTCCCTCAAGGATGGTCATATTCCAGTGACACCTTGAAGACTCTCCAACTGTTTTCTTAAAAAATAATGATTTTTATTTCTTTTCCTTCAAGTCTAGGGTTCAGAAGTGATAAAGCATGATGGTCATTGGTGGTGAGCTGCGTGACAAGATTTCAGTGCTTCAGGGAAAAGGTTGGATGTTTTGCAAGATTAGAAAATGTTCAGATTTTTATTACTGAAGTGTTAAATGATGTGTATTTACATGGACACATACATATAGGTAGCATTTTTTTCACAGATATGGCATTATATAAGGCACCACAACATTATTCCATTTATCTTTTGCAGTGTCTGCCAGAAAGTAATATGTTTGCACTAAGACTGAAAAATTTAGATATGAAAATATTTCCAGTGCCACAGGGGAAGTTATGATTTTGACTAATTTCACTACAGCAGGTACATAAGTGAATGCCTGTTTTGACAACTAGGAACTAAGTTGCACAAAGTAGGAGTGACAGCGTGATTCCTGCAGCCCGGGAGCGGAGCTGCGGAAGTCAGTGCCACACTGGTTTGTCACAGCTCTAGCTTCCCTTTTCCTACACGAATGACAGTGGTGTCTGTTATCCCCTGTACACAATGATCTGTCAACAACTACTTTCTCAGTTACTTCTAGTGTGCATGTGGGGTTCCACAGAGGAGCAGGTGATACCTGATAATACTACATTATCAATAGGGAAAGGTTTAATTTTCTTTAAATAGCAACCATGTCTGAATAGCTGTAAGACTCTCAGACTGAAATTTCAAGGGATATTTTAGTCTTTGTACTTTCTGTGGGATAAACTAAAAAATGTGTACATCCTAGTTTTTGAAAAACATAATGTCAGGCTGATGACTACTGCTCCTATATTGGGGTGTGAACAATATAGAGCCCCAAAAGACTGGGTGGTTCTCTAGTGACCCTTCCGAGCAGTTTAAAGCACTGTGTAGCATGTAGAAATAAGGGACAGCCCTGAAACATTGATGTGAGAGGAGTTTCAGTTGATGGAGGACTTGTCCCAGGCAGCTCTTACTCACTAGTCATTTGTTGCTGTTAGAGAATTAAAAACACAGGTTACTGTGAGGAGCAGTAATAAGTTGGATGGCAGTGCTTATGGACATAACCACAGCAATGTTTGTGCTGTCAGTCTGCAGATCCTCACTTCTGGCCACACAAGACCTTTTTGTTTTTATGGTGGCTCTTCAGAGAACCCTTTTCATGTTGGTCCTCGGTCCTGGTGGCGTCCAAGTAGGTGTTCACCTGAGAAGGAGTAATAGATATATTCATAGAATCATAGAATAGTTAGGGTTGGAAAGGACCTTAAGATCATCTAGATCCAACCCCCCTGCCATGGGCAGGG
>JANRGW010001152.1:0-14674 GCA_024733675.1 Psilopsiagon aymara | reverse complement strand
CCTCCCCCCCCCCCCCCCCCCCCAATATCTTTCCATCTGAACTTCCTTCTTACTTGTCACGCCCTCTGGTATTCTTTTTACTTCTGTTTTATGCCTTGCCTCATGTAGGTCTACTTAGTAGACAGTTGGGCAACAATCCCCTACTTCTAAACTGGTATGTTGCCTTTTAACAACATGGATACCACACTATTAGCACAGTAAGAAACATAATAATTTTATGTGCCTTGCATTTCAAGTAGGAGGCAATAAAAGGAAACTGGAAGACAAAAAAGCAGGTTAAATATTTAGAAGTAATGCCTCACTGTGAGGTCTACAAGAATATTAAATTGTCTACCTGGCCTGGGCAAAAGATGATTGCAGAGAATATTATAACCAAAGTGATGAATGTGGCACCTTCCATAGCTTTCCACTTCTATAATCGCTAAAGAGCTACACTTCTTAAAGTAATACATCAATAGATTTTATACAACTTGCAAATCCCTCAAAAGTTAATTTCAACCTTTTTATTAAAAGGTATTTAAACAGTGTCAAAACTGGAATTAACATAATAACCTTCCAGAAAAGTTACATTTCAAATGATCTTGCTCAATTTTAACATCCCTGGAGATTTGCTGAAAACATGTAACATACTTTTAAAAAAGAATAATTGAATAGATACTCGTCTAAAGCACTGTAATGAAAAAGTAGACAGATAATGCTTATCTTCAGTTTTTATTTTACTTCTTTTTTTCTTTCTTATGTATATTAACAAAAAACCCTCAAATGATTTAAACAAAAGCTTTTAGCTCAACACATAATTGCAACAAAATTACAATAATTGTACCAATTAAAATAACCCTGAATGAACAGTTTGTCATCTTAATGTTCCAATGGTTTATAGAAGGATCTACTTAATTAGCTGAAATTGCTTTCCAATGTTAGTATCAAATGTCATTTGTTAAAAGTTGAACGATTTTGAAAATAATTTAACAAAGCAATTTTACTAAACACCAAGAACCAACATTTTCTTTTCAGCTGAATAAAGCAAGCAGATGTGTCATCAAATTGCTATAAAAATAAATGAGCCTTTATATGGGGAAAAAATAAATTTTACTACTACTGCTACAGAATCCTATTTTCTGACTTTTTTTTTGAAATAATTTTTTTTAATAAAATAATTTCCTATCATTTATACCTTGGTGGAATTTTTAGGACGCTGTAACTACACCTTCTTAAATTGAAGTAAAAACAATGAAGTAGAAATATTCAGCTCTATGTGAAACAGAAAAATGCTTTAACCTAAGTGATTTCCTAATTTGATTCCCCATGGGTGTATAACACAAAAAACCCAAACTTATCGGTAAAACAGCCATCAATGAAACCACACTACAGAACTCCAAATCTAGTTATTAACTGCTGTTCCACTTGGAGCTAAAGCAGTTTTTACCAGTTTAACCTGAAAAAGTAAAAAAATAAGAAACAGAGGATGAGTTGTCTGGTAACCCAAAATTACATATTTTTCTAGTTATCATGCTACAAGTAACTCTTTCTGTGGTTGCTTCCAAGAAAGCAACTTTTTTACTACAGTAAAAAGATTAGGGAAAAAGGCAAGCAAAATTACATACCAGTGCTGAAACTGGAAAAACAACACCTAGAAATGAAGAAATTAAGAAACACCAGCACTTTCCATCACTGATCAGAGTAGATGTCTTTCACAAATTATTCCTTATAATGGTGTAAGTTGCAAAATAATTTTTTTAAAAAATAATATAATAACTGAGCTATGGCTATCTGAGATCCCTTAGTTTCACACACACAAAAGAATCCTGAATAGAAGAAAGCTATTATGTTATTCTTCTATTTGGTGTGTTCTGTCTTGGCACATCATTTTGCCATCCAATTTGCCATCCATCATAGGTAGCCATGCATACATATGTGCACAAATGCTTTACTGCAGAGGTTAAATTAAGCCCAAGTGATGGATAAATTATATGTTGCTAAGTTTTAAATAATGGTTACTTACAACTCTGAGGAAAGCACAACCATTTTCTCATCCTGGAAGATATGATCTCTTTTTTTAAAAAAAAAAAAATAAATCAAAGAGTTAAGATTCCTTATTTCCATAGTTTTCTTTAGCTTCCCAAACCCCATGTTTTCAAGGAGATTAAGTACAGGTGGAGATTCTAATCTGAACAGACAGCTCATGAGAGTTTCCTCTATCCTGAGCCAAGCTCTCACGTTCTAATATTTTGAATGAATATGTAAGAACAGTCATGTCACAGAAATTCAGGGACCAGCAACTATTAGCTGATATCCTCACAAAGAATTGATAAGCTCTGTCTTAATGCCATCAGTTTGAGCAAAGCCTGGGCAAAGAATGACAGGTAGGACTGCTCCTCATGATATCTAGCATAACAGGCAGAGTAACATCTGAATTAGCTTTTCTCACAGCTTTGCCATGTAATGGCTAGAATTATATTCAGAAATATATGGAATCTAGTTCCTAATCCCGTAAAAGGACAATACTTACCATGGATCTACCTAATTCCTGGGTGAATGTTCTATCCCAGTAATATCCAGATATTAGCACAATGAAATTCTCATGGATTACTATCAGCTTCCTAATGAGATTTTACCCCAAGGTGCCTTGCAGGCACAGGCAGGTCATCAAATTGTTCTGGTAACCTGCAGTGTGTTCCCTGTCATTTTCTTTTCAAAGGCCAATTGGAACCTTATTACTTACCAGAAGGTTCTTGCGACCTGCCATACGGCCTGCCACAGCACTGGGTATAACTAATCGAAACACATCTATCTTCAAATTAAAGTAGCCTTTGCTTCTGCGTTTAGTGCTGAACCTAATCCTTTCCTCCTCCTGCAAACATGTTCAAACCACATTTATTTGTTCAGGCTTTTTAAGGGCTTCAGCTACTTCAGGATCCTGAACAGGCTCAACATGCAAGCTAAGCACCATGAGACTTAACTTGAGCTTTGCATTAGCAACTCTGAGAATTCACACTAGAAGAACTCTACATGATGCAGGACCTTCAGGGGTAAAAATTCACACCATCCATAGCTTTTCAAGTGTTTAAAATTTAGTCAGTCATTTCCTGAATTGCATTCTTGAACTCAAGGGGCATATGCATGCCTGAAGTTCCACTTTCAGCTGTATAAACCATAACACGTGGAACAGACTTTAATCAGTGAAGAAAGTCCAGCTACTAATAGATTTAAGAAGTTACAAACTGATAAATCTGCTATATCTAGAAGAGAGCTCATAGATGCAGAAACCCATCAAGGCCTACAGGGAAGAGGGCTACAAAATTACTTTAGTTACTTCTAGGAACATCTTCCAAAAGACAAAGTACCGCAGATATTGGTTTCTCCCATGATAAGGATACAAAGAGGTAAAATGTCTCCAAGCAGATTATCTTATTTAGTGAGTAAACATAATGAGAAAAGGGAGACAGAAGACATTCCCTCCCATACAATCAGCTTTAACAGCATGATTTTTTTCAACAAGGTGGCTATATCAAATCACTGCAATCTACAGCCTTGAGCAGTGGAAAAAACCAAGAAACAAAGTAAGATGACCAGAACTCAGAAACTCAAACTGAAATGAAAAACTAAGGCCTTGAGGAAAAATAAATAAATTAATCAAATGTCTAAGATGCGGAAGACTTGAGAATCAAAATGAGAGAAAATATTCAAGCAAAACTGGGAGTCCTCACTGCATGGGGAATCGGACAGTAATGATATTCACAGCACACTGATGTGAGATGAGGGCTTTCCTCATTCTCTTTACTATCTTTTCTACATTGGCACAACCTTTTTGAAATGTGATGACTAGAATCTCAGAGGATATAATACAGTAGATATAATACAATACCTTCCTTCCTTATATTGCTTTGCTAGTACCTCCTAACAACGCTTGCATTTTCTGACCATTGTTGAGCACTGAATGTATTTTTCTAGAGAAATCAAAGATCTGTGAATTTCTTTCCTCAGTGCAGATTTTCAGCCCATAACTATGTTAGCAGGCTTATAGATGAGATTGTTTTTGACAGTATAAAAACTATATCCACAGTAACTTTCATCTGCAATTTACTCATAGCTACTTCCACAACCCTCTGTGAAACAGCTGTCCTGGTTATAGCCCCACCACACTGCATCTTCTCCCCCTGCCACACAGTTTACACATGTCAGAGAGCACAAGTGTTATCTTTGGAAATCTTACACACAAGTTTCTCACGAGACACTCCTATCTTTAGCTTCCTTCTTTTGTGTTCCTGAGGCAATCTTCTCTGTTATTACCTTAAATTTTAATACTTTTAAATGTTCTTACATCAAGACCTTAAGATTTCCTGAATTTCAGAATACTACACTGCCTTCTTCACATGCTTATTGACTCTGTTGAGAATACAGTTTCCTGAAACATTTCTCTACAAAAGTCCCAGTGACTTTCCCCAGTATATCATTTATTTAGATCTGGCACTGACATTTAGTCTGGTGTCATTTAGTCCTTGCAAGAAACCACATTCCCATAGCTGGCTAATTTACAAGTCTGAGAAGTGTCAGTTGCAAATATTCAACAGAAACTTGCTTTAATCTGACAACTTAATTCTCTAACAAAGTCATTTACAGAAAACCTACATATCTTATTCCACTTCAGGGCTTTTAAAATTTGCTTGCTGCAACTTCCGCAAACCATTCTGGCATTACACAAAACCGACAATAGGAAGACTCTTTCTAGCAACATGAAAGAGAACGCAGAATAACATAAATGTAGAGAAATATTGGTATGTTGCAGTTATAAATAAAATGGTAAAAATAACTGAAGTAGACCAGGATGGAGAAGTGGGCAATGACAACTGTGGGCTTGACCACAGAACAATCTAAATACGTAAGGGGAAGGAGAACAAAATAGGCAAGGTATCAGAATTAAGAACTTAACCTGGCGAGGAGAGAGACTACATGAAAATCCTGATGATGAGATGACTTGAAAAGGCAACACATAAATCCAAAGGAGTAAATGCTATTATCAATACCAACTGGAAAGTTGAACCAAGCAAAGATCCAGATCACCAAAGAGAGAGACTGGAAATGAGAGGATAGAAGTGAGATGATTCAGCAAAGTGGGTTTAACAAATAAGAAGAGTAAAGACATGTTTCCCCAGAATCCAGACTGAAAGCCAACAATGCAGACTCAGGCACTTTTTAATTTTCAAAATCTGACACAATTACAAAGCACAGCTTGCTCTCCTCTATGAAAGAATTACAACACAGCGTCTCTACCCAATGTCTTAGTAGACAGCAGTCTACGCAACTCCAGTTCATAAAGACTGTTCAGACAGATGTGCCTCTGCCACAAACTGAAATTTCATTTTGGTTTGGGGTTTTTTTGCTTGGTTTGGGTTTTGTTTCATCTTCAAGACTCTGGGAAAATGTTGCTAGCATAACATACAGCAGGTTCTCCCATCTCTGTATTGCATGATCCAGTAAAGATACACTACTCCTGAAGGTTTCATACTTCCCTCAACAATCCTTCACAGTAAGAATACGTTAGCTTTTTTTTTTAAGTAAAAAATTGAGGCATAGAGATATGGGTAATTTATTTAGTAACCAAACTGAGATACCAATTCTTTTTTCAAAGTACTCCACCAACTGAAAGCAGAGCTCTCACTAGCTTCAGATACGGCTGAAGAAAGAACATTTACTAGTATCAGTATACCACCTCCCAACAAAGGCACAAATACCATCCAAGTTGAAGGGTTAGCAGAGGTGACTAACACAGCAACCCCAAATCCTGATGAACAGTTCTACGTCAGCTTTCAATTATCTTAGTTTTCCTATTGCATTCTCTTCAGCTGCACTGAGATGTGTCAGAAAAGAGCCCTCCCCATTACTACACAGCCTGCCTGTACAGCTTGCAAAATTAAATTCAGGACATCACAAGACAGGAATCTCATTGAGGCGCAACGCATACACAGAGGGAATTAACTACAGGGACTTAGAGGCTACTTTTACTCTGTAATTTCTTAATGCTTGACTGCTTGATTCTTTTGGTTTTACTATACTTTATGTATTTTGCGGAGGAATTGCTAATTCTTTAAAATACTAAAAATCAAAGCATCTAGTGAAAGAGATCACTAATGTGAAACATGAATAGAGAACACGCTAAGACAAGCGAACAGAAGCTGTCGGTTATGCTGGACAGTCATTCTGCTGGTGCCACCTGCCGGCACACCACCACGGTGCACACAGATACCACCACATTCACTCACGCTCAATCACACTGGCTGGAGTATCAGCGGTATTGGCAGTAAAGAGCTGGTTATAATTCACCTCCAAAGACACAACAGTGAAACAATATGGGGTTTAATATAGCTTCTCGTTTCCTCAGTGCACATACAAATTATCAACTGTAACTGTTCAGCTGAAAGTACCAGTAACAGCTCAATCCATTGTGTCAAACCTCTGCTCTGCACAGTCAGCGGTTAACAGCACAACAGTGCTCCCACTGCAAGATTCCTAAGTTTTTTAGAACATGGGATTTTAAAAATTGGAAAAGTAACTCTAATATCGAAGCATTCTCCTTATACAGAGAATGGGATCAGGAGTGAAACTCCTACACTTAATGAAGAACCTACAAGATTCCTTTCACCCAAGCAAGATGCCCAAGCAGATCCCTCTCCTCTGACACACTTCAAAGTTCAGAAATGCATCAAAACCAAAGAAGAATTTGCAGTAGGACAACAAAAAGTAGTCTGACACAAACTATTCAATACTAGGAAATTACATTATTTTTCCTGTGCTAAAGTACCTATATATATCCTTGCAGAATAAAAGGCAGAGAAGAAGTAACACAAAGTCAGTAGAGGAACTGAAGCTACAAAGGTATCAAAATCTGTTATTTATGAGACTCCAAAAGGGAAAGCTGCTTTATAAAGTAGAAAACAGAAACTGCAGTTTTAAAAGAGGAACTAAAGTAAATAACTCTAGTTTAAACTGATATAGAAAAAGATATTCAAGCCAAGTGACTTCAAACTGTTGTAGATAAAAAGAATAAAAATGACAAAGGATTATTTTTGCTAAAACAGAATTTTTAGAGCATTAGATAATCCTAGAGAGTTCAGAGACATTTACACATTCAGCATATGGTAAAGATCATAACCTGAATCACCACAGATGAGATTTCAGCTGTCACTACATCAGCAGAGTTATATATTTAGCTCCTTACACAGGTCAAGAGAAGTGCCTGAGAGACATCAACTCTTCCTGAGCCTGAGGCAATGTTATTATTATGAACCTTTTTATTCTTGTAGTTAAGTAGTCAAAGAAACTCAGCCTTGTAGCTTTATTTTTTCCATATCAAATGATTCTGGTGGTATTTTTTGCTAAAGAGAGACTGCTGAATACTGGTCTTCTTTTCCTTTTCCTTGTTTTCCTGGTATTTCAAGCAAATTACAAACAGCTTTACTTAAAAGATCATCACCTTCCTTTCTACAAAATAAGGTACAAGTTCTTCACTGTTTCTTCTCATTACAGATCCTAGTTTTGTAACATAAATATATATATAAATGTATTAATACACTTATAACTGTCAATTATGAATTGGCACTCAAGTGGCTACATTGCTTCCAAACACAACCTGCATAGCAAGAGGCCCAACAACATAGCAGGAGTCATGGAACTCCTCCACACCTGAACTAATAAACTCTGACACACTCCAGTTGGCACTGAGTATCAACAGCTCAAGTGTCAGTAATAACAACAAACAATCCAGAACCCAAATAAACCATTCACATTCAATTGTCCTTTCCTTCTCCCCATGTTAGTTTACTAAAATTTTAACATTAGTTTATACTGGAATACGTAGTACCCATTTATGAGAACAATTCAGGTCTCTAACACCTCCTTTGGTTTATTAGAAAACGTAAATGCTGTTACATCTTGAAGATACAAACTCTGGACTTCGATCATTCCAAAGAAATCTATTACTGTTGATGCTAATAATCAAAATACCGCAATGAGTTTGTTCAATAAATACCGAAAATACAAAATTGTGAAATATGCCATATGGCAAATCTAAATAAAGAAAAGTGAGAAATTATCTACAACAAGGGTACTGGAAAGCATGACAAGAGAGGGAATCCCTGATGATTCTGAATTATTGTATTTACCTGCTCACATAAGCATTTATGACACCAGCTGTCTAAATCCACAATGGAGAGGTAGGTTCCCATTGCTTCATAGGCAATGCCACGGGTTATAGAAAAAACACAAAGCCCAGAAACTGGATCCATTCTCTACAGGAAAGTGTTTTCTAGTCATGCACTTATTTATCTCAGAAGGTAAATTTTTCAGAAACAAATCTTCCAGCTTGAAGCCACTTCAGTCATTGTATGTTGTGGAGGAATTGCTTATTCTTTGAAATACTGAAAATCAAAGCATCTAGTGAAAGAGATCACTAAAGTGAAATACGAATAGAGAACACGCTAAGACAAACAAGTGAACAGAAGTTGGTTTTGCCCTCTTTGTCCATCCTCAACCCTCAGTCTCATCATGCTCAATTCACCCAAGTCCCTGTACCTTATGGGCTCTCTGTGCTCAGCTCTCACAACACAAGTCACTTCAGTTGTCTTTCCCAATCTAGCTTAATTTTATTTTTAATACTTCACCATTTCTATCCCATCCCAGACCTTCATCCAGTTCAACTTCTCCTATTGCATGACTATTAGTACAGGGCACCTCCCCAGAATTTTCTGTACAAGTTCATTCTCCTCTCTATTCTTTCCCTAGACATTGCAAAGTCCCAAGATCTTCTGGTAACTTAATCAATTCCAGTCTTTCCTCTTTACCTCAGCTGTTCTTTTCATCTAATCTCAGTTATTTCAAACCCTTCTTTCCTCTCACTGACTTCTCAGATTTTGCTTTCTTCCTATAGGCCCAACTCCCAGTCACATTCTTTCTCTTGTATCTCTCCCACTGTCATCAAATCACTTGACATAATCCACAAGTCCTTTCTTACCAGCAGCCTGGTTCTGGTGAGGTCTATTCATTGGCAACACAAGGACCATTTGCTCTCTGCTGCAATACTTGAATAGCTCTGCTGGCCAGCAACTTGTATCAGCAGTGGAGAAAGCCATGCTTCAACATTTCGTAACTGCAGCAATAGGCACTACCATAGCCCCAAGAACAATTGCTATGCACCAAACCTTCAGAGATCTTTACTAGTAACGGCAGCTTTTGCAGAGCTTAGCTCAGATTTCTAACTAGGGGAAAAAAAGCCAACAACTTCTAGTTTGGCCAAGGTAGAGATGGAAATTATTTCAAGAGACAGAAGCACTATCTGCGGCAGACTCCAGCATCCATTCATACGAGGGACATTAAATAGCAATGAAAGTAATTTAAAAGTTTCAAAAAATTAACAGAAGAGACTAAGATTGTGGGAACTTTCGATTACAACCTGGTAGTTGTTTGAGAGCCATGTTATTCTAATAATCATAGAATCATAGAACAGTTAGGGTTGGAAAAGACCTTAAGATCATCCAGTTCCAAACCCCCTGCCATGAGCAGGGACACCTCCCACTAAACCATGCCACCCAAGGCTATGTCCAATCCGGCCTTGAACACTGCCAAGGATGGAGCATTCACAACTTCCCTGGGCAACACATTCCAGTGCCTCACCACCCTTACAGTAAAGAATTTCTTCCTCATATCCAAACTAAAAATCATTAATGACTGCTATTTTAGCCACTGAAAGCGCATACCATTGCCAGAATAACACCTACCTCTCATAGATGGTTTTTAAAGTCAGTTGATCTGGAACACCTTCAGTCTCTTCAAGATGCAGTATGAGCCATGATGTTCTATACGGCCACTGCTCTGTGAGATTGATCCAACTAGCCAGTCTATCCCAATTGAATGTGATCTGATTAGCTCTCAACAAACGACCTAATACAACAGGGAAGAAGGAAGAAACACATGGGTTTTTTTTCCATTATGAAAGATCCTTCTGTCAAGTAACAGCTATATAAGTGGTTTAACTTGATCTCTGGACTTTCTGGTATTGTATTTTTAGCTCAGTAAGTTCAAAATCATCCCAAGTCACATCTGAAAATATCATTTCATAACCTAATAAAAATTTCTGCAAACACTGGTCAGAACACAAACTCTCCAAAACTGTCAACTTCAGCTCCATTTTAAACACATACTACTACCATTCTGTTACAAGTGATTCTTAAGTTACTTTAACAAAACTCCATAGAGAATTTTACACAGCATTAATTTCTTAATCTAAACACAGAATTCACGCAAATACTCTAAAGATTTTCCATCCACTGGCATATTTAATATGGTCAAAGTTAAGCATACTGCCATCTTCAATAGCCAATAAAGTAAAATTCAAGACTATAAACAAAAGACCGTTTCAAGTTAATAAGGCAAGATATGGATTAAAAATTAAGCTGATTTTAAAAAACAGAGAAAGCTGTTGCTCTAGTTTATGCATTCCAAGTTTTAGCAAATTTTCTAAAAATTGCATTATTAATACTGGTGACAATATGCAACTTACAGCCTGAAGGCTCTGCTCATGAAGCTGTTCATGAAATCATCATATATAATCACAGATTATAGTATACTAAAAGTGCCTTTGCAGGGTTTGGTTTGTTTTCTCACAACTAACAATTTGTGATTTTGTTACAGTTTCACGTCTGCATTATAAACGAGCAAAACGAGCAAAGATATTTAATGCTACAAAATGTAATGACAATGCCACAAGACAGCACATTTATTTAAAAGATTAGCTCGGAATTTTAGAGCTGTTGTTGCATACGAATGACTACTAAAAAAAAAGGCAGGGAAAAATGGGGAAAGTCACATATTAATATTCTTCTATTAATTATGCTAGCATTAAGTTAATGGAATAGAAAATTACCCATGGGTTATTTTTATTTAACTTAGAACAGTCTTTACATTTAATTCTTCATAACCTGAGTGAAGCTACATTAGGACAATTAAAACTGCAAGTAGCAGGAAGGAACTGCAGAGACATCCAACTCCTCTGTGCTACCCACACTGGTTCAGCAGAACTGAACCTCAGCTCAGACATACAACTGTATTCTGGTTTCGTATTTCCTACTGAGATGATCACCTCAGCACTGTACTAGATCTGAACAAATAGCACCTACTTGTGACATGCTGGAAATAAGTACTTCCAAATGCAAACCCTGGGCAGTGGAGGCAGTGTTGATATTGCTGTAGAGATTTCTGCCACCAAATGGATCAGCAAGTTCAGTTTTGGCATGTACTAATTCTCTGTGCATCTACTGCTAAATCAAATACACTACATGCAACCCTGAGCGGTCGCAGCAGGTTTCTTAGCTCCAGCTATGTGTTGTGCAGTAGAGACGGGTTGATTTCTGAGCTGCACCCAATGCATGCAACATGGCTATAATCACCCAATGGAGAACTTAATGCTGAACCCACTCTGACATGCCTGCAGGCCACTGTGACTCTTCTGCACCTGTGACAGTTTTCTTCCCTCACAGTGAAAAAGTGTTTCGCTACCATGTGGTGAGAAACAGCAGTTTTCTACAAGGGTACCCATCCTAATCATAAACATTCAGAATACAAAGTCTGGAACAGACAAAAATCGAAATTTAATCCTTTTGAGTTAAGGATACTGAAATCAAGCTTAAGCTTTTGCAGGATATTTTTTTTCTGGTTAAAGATCAAGACAGTTCTGAGTAAATGTCCAAGTTGCCCAGAAACCTCATTCCGTACAACAGCAAATGCTTCTGTAAAAGCTTCAGAACATAAGGAAAAATAATACTCTCTTTTGTTATTACAGCCCCTGGCAATTCATTGCTTGCTTTTTATTAGTACTTGATGAATTTTACTTTTCAGGTATTGTTTCTGAATCCATGTAAGCTTCCTACATCCATCTGATACTGTTGCAGAGTTACGCACTTAGCTACATATAGTGTGAGAAGTAACTGAATTATTTTGTTCTGAAAGGCTATCTAGTGCCTTTTCTTGTCTGTAATAGAAAAGACAATCTTTCTACATGAAACATGCTTTTATTAGACTTCCATAACTCATTTACCAATTGTTTCCAGTTTTCAGACCTCCAAGACACCAATGTCTGGATTCTGTTTTGTTGAAGAAGAGGTCATAAAATGCTATTACAAGCCCCAGACAACCATTTAGGGGAAAAAGAACCCCAAATATCCATAGCAAACATGTAAACGATGCATACCTGGGTCTGCCTTGCAGTTTACCTCTTCAGATACCAGCACCACAGGCTTTGTTCACATCAGAGTATTACAAACTTGAAAAATATATTTTATTATCCCACTTCAAAGTTAAAAAGACAAAGCTTCCTAAAAAACGTAGACTAGACTCATTTGCCTCCCAACTGAAGTCAATGAAACAACAAATGTTTTTTTAATTCTACACAGAATAGGCTACAACTTTGCTTGAACACTGGAGATTCTGCTTCAGAAGAAGTCTGAAAAAACTCATGGACTGACTTTAGTTAAATTCAGTTTACACACAAGAAAGTCTGAGAATAACTAAAAGCAACCCAAACATAAAACTGTTTACTGTACACAAACATACCACACTTACCTGTCACTGAAACAATATTTAACAACCTTCTCATGGTCTGTGGACTGATATCACTGAACCAATCCTCTGTAACCAGCAGCTTGGTTAAATCAAAAGACATCTGGCGGGTCATGGTACGTTGTATCTGGCGCCTTCGGTAAGTATCCTGATAATGACACAAAAAGGCAAGGAATTCTAATTGGTATAGAAAACTTTACTGTATTTGAAATACTTTAGTTTTACTTGATTATAAAGTTTGAACCTTTGTGAGAATATGTATCTGTGAGGCTGACATTTTGTCGTGGTTTAAGCCCATATGGTAACATAGAACCATGCAGTTGTTCCCTCACTTCCCACCCCTTACTCCCCCCACTACTGGAGGGATGGGGAAGACAATCGAAAGAATGTAACTCCCACGGGGTTGAGATAAGAACAGTCCAGCAACCAAGGTATAACACAAACCACTGCTGCTACCACCAATGGCAATAAGGGAGATAACAAGGGAAGAGAGTACAACCGCTCACCACCTGCCCACTGATACCCAGCCCAATTGAGCAGTGATCTCACTCATCCAGGTAACTGCCCCCAGTTTATATACTGGGCATAACGTGGTGTGGCATGGAATACCTCTTTGGTTAGTTTGGGTCAGGTGCCCTGTCTCTGCTTCCTCCCAGCTACTCCTCCTCCCTGGCAGAACATGAGGCTCAGAAAGTCCTTGGTCAGAGTAAACATTACTGAGCAACAACCAAAAATACTGGTGTTCTCAGTGCTGTTCCCAGGCTGGAAGTCAAAAATACAGCACTACACCAGCTACTAAGAAGGAGAAAAAATGACTGCTACTGCTGAATCCAGGACAGTATCCACCCCTTATTCCATACCACTCACATCATGCTCAGATCCCACATTTTCAATATACCACCACTCTTATCTCATATATATACACCCACACAGACAGAAAGGGAGAGAGAGATCATTCCCCAGTGCATGGACCAATCCCTATAAAGCTGCTGAGTCCATCCAGTCCATGGTGTCAGGCTCCATCTCTTGTAAGAGTCTTCCAGAGCAGGAGAGACAGTGTGATATAATCAACCTGCCAGGCCTCCCCATATTTGAACTTCAGAAATTGTCCTCCATACCGAAGAGCCTTTAACTGTTTAGCTTGCTTGCTTGCTTAATTGCAGCACGTTTCACACTTGTGATTAACCTGGGCAATAGTGTCCATTGCTAAGTTCACCGCTCGATCATGAGTCCATCTGTATGCTGCATCTCTGCTCTGATGGCCTGAAGTGTCATGGGCCCACCAGACTCAAAATAATTCCCCCTCCCCTTCAGCAGTTTCTGCAACTTGTTTCTGGGGACTCCATACAGCTGCCTTCCATCTCCAATGCTTCCAAAGCACTGGAGGGGCCCACTGGCCTAGATACTCACTCATACTATCCCACACACCCTGCCACTCATGACTGTCCAGCCTCAGGGAAAATCTCTTGGTCCTCCTATATCATCGTCTAACCCTAGACAAGACCCAAACATGACTCAGCTTAACTTTCAAGATCAGACAAAAAGGTCATGGGTAAAACACACTCTGTATGTGTGCCAACATGCTGATCTCCATCACAATCAGCAGGCAGGTGGTCAAGGGCACCCAAAGGCCATTCAAAACCTTCAGAACTCTCAAATGATGCTGCTGTACTTGTCACTCAGGCTGGTGTAGCTGCTGTGCTTGGAGATGGAGTAGCTGCATTATCTGTTGTAGTCAGAGTTTTAGTAGCTGCTATACTTGTCACTAGGATGTGTAGGAATGTCTCCCTCATAGGCTGACCACCCGAGGAGGGCAAAAAAGACGTGTAATTGCTCAGCACTTCTATTATATACCTCCCAAAGATTAGAGGTGGTGACCACACTGGGAACCCAAGCCAGATCAGTTTCATGATCAATGAGTCTATCATATTACAAGTCAGTACCATAAAGTACAGTGAAACAAGAACCTTAGCCCATGGTCCCCAGCCGATAAACACTAACACAGCAAATACTGGCTGTAAGTAAGGTACGACATGCTGAAACTGTGAGATCAAGAGCAACAACTTTG
>JANRGW010001150.1:35569-48507 GCA_024733675.1 Psilopsiagon aymara | reverse complement strand
ATCTGCTCCAAGATTTTGCCAGGCACAGAGGTGAGGCTGACTGCTCTGTAGTTCTCCGGCTCATCCATTTTCCCCTTTTTGAAAATGGAGATTGTATTTCCTTTTTCCAGCTGTTGGAAACTTCACCTGACTGCCATGATTTTTCAAATATGATGGACAGTGGCTTAGCAACTTCATTCAAACCAGCTCCTTCAGGACCTGTGGATAGGTTTCATCAGGCCCCATTGGACTTGCGCACATTTGGGTTCTTAAGACGATCTTGAACATGATCCTCTCCTGCAGTGTGCCTAAGGTCTTCATTATCACAATCCCTGCATCTGCCTTTCAAGACTTGCATGGTGTGGTCAGAGCATTTGCAAGTGAAGACTGAGGCAAAGAAGTCATTGAGAATCTCACCCTTCTCCAAATCCAGGGTAGCCAGTTCTCCCTACATCTTGTGGAGAAGGCCCACATCATCCACAGTCTGTCTTTTGTTTGCTACATACCTATAGAAGCCCTTCCTGTTATCCTGGACACTGTGTTTTCCCTCACTCTGGTGTTGAAGGCATCCTGTCTGGAGCTACTCACCTTGGAAAATGACCTTTAGTAGCCAACAATGACTACTTTAAATCTGCCACTGTCCCTCCTGTTTTGCTTAACTACAGACAGTTTCTTTGTGGCCAGGGTTTTCAAACTGTGAGGAACATGGTGTTTCCCACATCCCATCCATTCTTCATGCCTAGCTGGATATTCTGGCCAGGATTTTTATCATTATGTGAAGGCAGAGATACTGTACCAGCAGAAGACCAACTGTGAAGAGTTTAATACTGAAATTATGGGTTAATTTCTGGACCAATTATATAGACCAAGACCCCAGAGTATCAGCTAAACTATACAAACACAGATAAAACTGTCCAAATATCTAAACTTCAACAATAATCTGAACTTGGGTAACAGAACAGACAAAATTCCAGATGTGTCTCACACATGGCAAATTAAAATACTCTGTAACAAAGTGACGAGTACACTTCTACAAAGCTAGTGTCATGTCAGGAAATATAAACAAAACCAGGAAAAAATTAATTCATCTCATTCTCCAAAATCACATCTTGCATTCACTAAGCTCTATCAAACATGTTATGTTGCTGATTAATAATACCTTAGGGCACAACCTTTTTCTGATCTTTTGAGTTAAGAACTGCTTTGAAATATCACGGAGGCATACAAATCTTACTCAATGATAACATGGGAGAGCACCCTGTAATTTAAAACACCATACTTCTGACAAAATTGAGTCAGGTAAGAAAAACATGATGAATTCAGATCCTATCCCGAGTACAAGGAAACTTCTAACAGTGCTGAAAAGAATTAAAACCAGCTGAGCTTATAAAAACAGATCCTCCATAAACAATATTTCATCAAGTAAATTTCACCTACCTTGTTACACTTGGAATTTGGGAAATTAGGAAAAGTCAGTAAGGTTTGAAAAAGAGGTGTGAAAAGATAGCTTTGGGTTTAAACTTGAACAGGGGAAGTTCAGGTTAGATAAAAGGAAGAAGCTCTTTACTGAGAGGGTGGTGAGGCACTGGAACAGGTTGCGCAAGGAAGTTGTGATTGCTCAGATCCTGTTAGTGTTCAAGGCCATGCTGAGCAAGGCCTTGAGTGATTAGGTCTAGTGGAAGTTGTCCCTGCTCATGGCAGGGAGGTTGGAACTAGATAATCTTCAGGTCCTTTCCAACCCAAACCATTCTATGATTCTATGGTATTTGGGACATATATAATACATAGCAAATTAATATAGCCAGACTCTGACTTCAGTTATACTGATGTAAGTCCAAACTAACATCACTTACTGTAATGGAATCATACTGGATTTATACCAGTTAACTAAGATCAAAACCCATTCAATGAGACAAAAAGTGAAGCAGGAAAATGACTTTTGTAGCTGCACAATGGGACGTTTCCTTGCAACTAAGAAAGTGTTTAATGCTACATATCTACAAAACAAGAGGTGAGATGTGCTTGAATTATCACCTAACTACAGCAAAAATTTCTAAGATTTGAAAGGTTTTATGTATTTCATATCTGCCTCTACACAAGCTTAATGCAAATTAAACAGTTAATATAAAACACGCTTCACTTATTTAGGGCTTTTCTTAATGGTTTTGCAAAGGGTATGGAGTGAGATGAAACAAGACAAGTCCCTGTAAAATAGGCATAGAACAGCGTATCAGAAGTTTTTTCCCACATGAACTTTACAGAAAATAATTTATCCTCTTATACCACTTTCTAAACTAGAGCTCCATTTCCACAAGCTACCACACACCTCTACCAGCTTGGAATGTTTCTGTGCTTCCCTTCCAAAAGAAAAAACATGGGTACATATCAATATAAGTGTCTATGGAAAATCACCAGGAGCTTAAAAGATTTGCTTGAAGTGATAAAACTGCCAAATCCCTTAATATGTAATTTAACCAATGTGCATTATTTTTATCTTCATTTAGCATCATTCACTTCAGGTAACAGAACACTACAATTACACTTTCAAGGGTGGGGAAAGGGCTGAGTTTTTACAATAATGACATGATCTCCACCTTTCATACCCTAGGCATGAGCTACAGTAGCAATATTTAGAACAAAACTTGATACACAAAGCACACAGGGTTTTTTCTCCCATAGTCTCTGTGAACGTTGACAGTCTAGATTTGCACAAACGCTGCTCCTGTATAGTTCAATCTTTCCAGTTCAATTCAGTTCATTAGCAATAGAGACATCCATTCCCTTCCCACTACAGCTATGCCAGCTGAACAAACTACCAGCCCTACTCTCCAGAACAGCCCTAACACAAATTATCACCTCCTACACTGGGCAGCAAAGTTGTTCATGCATTCTTTGTAATCAAGCTAGCAAGCTTAGAACCTGGACCATTTTGGAATTAACCTGGAATTCAGAAGAAGCCCTCATGGCTCGGGATCAGAAGAGGCCATATCCTCAAAGAGGGAAGCAGATTGCAGGGCAGAGCAGTAATTTTTTCCAATACAGAGACACATTTAAGAAAATGTATGCCCACAAATTCAGGCAAAGTCTCAGAGAACAAAACATCAGAGTCAGTCAGTCCAATTCAGACCCAGGGCAACCTCTAGAGAAGTACTTGCTTGCAAAGCCAATATGAAAAGTGAGAATGATACAAGTCCTTGCTGCCACTCTCATTCATGCATAGGCAAGCATCAGTCATCAGACATACTGAAAGCAGCAAGGGAAAGATTCCTGCATAAACCTCTTTGCGGCTAACACAGCACTTCTTTCAGAGCAAGAATATATTGCCTTATCACCAATGTGTTTCATCACCAGGATCCAGTCTGCATAGGAGAAAGATACACCAGACTGCCAAAAAATCTTGAGATAAAGGTTGCTCTTAGAAGGGACACTGAACCTCTGAGAGAAATGTGTCAATGGAATATTTGAGTAAGGGATGGGCTGAAGGCAGAGATGAAAAAAAGTTTGAAAGATTAGGAGTTTGAAAGATTAGGAAAGAAAGGAAAATTAGTAATCATTACAAGGACAAGTAAGTGATATAAGGGTTTGTGGTCAACACAGAGGTCTGTGACTCAGGAGTAAGTCACATAAATTCTCTGTGCTTTGATTTAGCTTATGTAAAATCTAAGAGCAGAAGACACGAGCAAAACAAAAACAAACCAAACAAAACCACACAACCCCAGCACACCCACAGATACAAAAAGAAATCACGAAGATGTAGATTTTTAAGTAATATGCTGTTAAATCAGGAAGCAACAATCCTGGACAAGCACTGCTGCCTAAGCACCATACTATGCTCTTCAAATGCTGTAGTGAAGCAGGTAAAACATTTTATCAGTCAGTGCACACCATGTGTCACTTCAGCAGTCTGCCAGGGGTGATGTTTGGCTTTGCCCTTGCCACTTGCTGGCAGCTAGCAGTACTTCCTATTCCCAAACTCTGGCAAAAAACAGCAGTTAGTGTGTGTGCAGTGAAGACAAAGATCTCTAATTAAAACCACACTACTAATGTGTTGGTGCTCTACAAGCTAAGCAGCATCAAATGGAAAAGTGCCATAATGCAAAGTGATTTGCCCAAAGATTGGCAGCAATAGACTGGGTACACTAGCTATTGCTCTTTTACCTAAAATCATGTGCTTGCCTATCAATTTCACTTTTTTACAGTCTAAAAAAAACTAGTGTCTTTATAGCTACTGTGTCAGACCAGCCTTTTAAGGATTTTACTAAGCAAGAAATATAGAGTAAAATGGGGGCATAAAAGAAACCACAGTATTCCTAGCTGTTCTAAGACAGAGGACTTCATTTTTCCTGCACAACTTTCCTCTTCTTCTGTTCCTCAATAAATTATAAGTGCGAAAGCACACTAGTTCAGTGAACTAAGACCTCACTAACTAAACAAAAAAGCTCTGTCCTTTGGAAAACAGACTCAGACATACCATTGTACAGCTTAAGAGAACTCAGGAAATGTTTCAGTGATATTCAGCATCCCTAGAGACACTTAACTTCAGCTCATGAAAATACACGGGTGTCCAAAGCATGAAAATTACAATGGCTTCCTGCTTACACCCCCTACGTCCCCCAGGCTATGGATGTAATTTAAACAAGATGGCAGGAATCCAACGGTAACCTATAGTCATAGATTAGAGCTGCTATCCTAAGCAAAAAATCCCTACATTTAGCTGGGACTATAGTAACACAAGACGTTCCTTCATTTTCACATAACTCTGCAAACCCACCCCCACTCACTCCACTTTAGCAGGGTTTTTCCATTCTGAAAACTGGAGGCCCATTCTACTTTTAGTTACATCTCATTGCAGAAAAAGCTCTACTGGTTGTAATTTATCCTGTAGTTCTAAAGTTGATACTGGGATTTTTGCTGTACTGTATATCAGGCTACATGAAATTGTCGTTTAAAGTTGTCTTCATATTTTGTAGTCCTATGGCCAGGGAAAAAAGAAAAAACAGAGGAAGGAAGCATTACCACTCCCATGAAAACATTGAGATAAAGTTTACCCCCTCAATTGCAATTCTACACAGGCTCTGCACCACGAAGGGACCAGCTGCCTTCTGTAATAGCTGGCTCATGAAGCCACCTCAAAAGAATAATTTAAAATCCTCTCTGCACAGTGCTCATACATCCAGGTTTATTCTGGGAGTTCCTTTATGTTATACACAGGCTTTGAACACTTATATACTTGATTCATTGTACCTAATATCACGCACTAACTGATGTATTAGCAAGAGCATATGGTAAGGAAGACACCATTCCAGAGTGAACAGATGAGACTGTTAATAGGGATACATTACTGAAAACAAATTCAACACTTTCAATTATATTTTGTTGCATGTGAGGTATGCAGCTTGTTGGCCTGGTGTCTGGGAATATGTCATTTTAAATATGCACACATTTTACCAGTAATGTCTTGCAGACTGAAATCTGAGGCAAAGTATATTTTAGGAAAAGGGCTACAACTTGAGCAGAGCTTAAAAACTGCACATGCTGTCTCTGTAAGGAGGTTTACCAAAGAATATCAAGATGGAAGGGTACATGGGATACAGAACAAAAATTTAACCTATTTTCATAAAGACACACAGCCTGTTTACATTCCCAATAGGCATTAATGGTGCACGCCATGGACCCCATTTGTGGCTTCTCCCCACAGTGATTATCAGCCTCTTAGCTACTAGTATAACTCCCTTGGCTTACACAGAATTGTCTCTGCTGAACACCCAATGTTCAAACTGCTGACAACTTGCAGTAAGGGCAAATGAGGTGTAAGACATTCTGATTAGCCACATCATCACCAATACCCGTGGCAAAGCAGACTTGCAAAAGTGCCTCAGCTTATGCTAGAGCTGCCTTCATAGGTTGCCACTCAATTTTAGCTCAAAATGCCCTACCAAGGAAAGTTTTTCACCTGGGCTGAAGAACCAGTGTGGACAGTATTTATTCTCCCAGTTATCCAGTCTCATCTGAGCACTCAGCATTGATATGGCAGGATGAAAACCAGTCTGAATCAAATCTCAGGTGCTACTATTTGGACAGTCAGCTCCAGAGCAAGAAAAAGTGAGAAAGCCTCTCACTTGACTTCATACCTCCTATTTTCAGGGCTTCAGCTGAACTAATTTTTGTTCCCTCTGCAGCCAGCAAAGCCAAATGAGACATCCAAAGAGTATTTAAAGATTCATAAACAATGAACTGCCCCACAAAGGTACCAGGGTTTTTTTGACAGTTACAGGAGGAACCTTTGGGCATCTAGGTTCTCAGCAAAGGTCCTTCAGTTAAGTGCTTGAAGGATGGGATTAATCCTGTCCTCTGTGTCATGGGTTTATATATCTTGATATGATCCCACTTAAGTACTTTAAGAACATAAAGTCATTGTGCCTCTCCTCTGGCAAGAAATAGGGAAAAGCTCAGTTCACATCTACAGTTACCAAAGAATAGGTTGCATATGCTCTTAAAAAGGCAAAAATAGAAGTTTAACCATAGACCACAAAGGGATATGCATTACCTAAACCACTCTGATCCTGCTTAAAAATGTAACATTGCAAACTATCCTTATTCAGAATGCAAATCTTGGACCCAGAGTTCACCCAACAACAACTGCACAGCATAAATTCACAATAGGCAGAACTGAAAGATCTCATAAATCTGACATGAGTGTAACATACAATGAGAAATCCTGAACACTGGCAAATGTTAGAAGAAATTCGTTGTATTCAACAATGTATTTAAGGGGTAAAACACATTCTCACTGGCAGTAGTAAGGAAAGAAAATGAAGCAGACAGCCCAGAACACATTTCATTAAATCCATCCTATTTCTTCTAACAAAACGTATCAAGGCATGGCAGGCCAATCAAGTCACATTAACAGCCTCCTTCAACAGAGAAATTGTTTTGCCATTTGCAAACTGAAAAACATATGTTCTCAATACTTTCCCTGATGTATGGATTGACTTCAAAATCAAAGTCTACAGCATACGCCAAAAATCAAATCATTGATTGGAAAATATATACTAACGGGCATCTGAGGGCTTTCACTGTCTAAAGGGTTCCTCCTTTCATTCTTTAGGCCACACTCAAAATTTATTAACTAAATTAAATATCTGTTCCTTTTCCATACTCTTTAATCCAGCTTATCCAGATCCTTAACTGACTGAATTGAATGCCCTCTAGTATAAATTCCAAGCATCCTCCAATAAACACATGCACAAAAAAAAAAAAAAAAAAAAAAGGGGGAAAAAAAAAAAAAAAAAAAAAAAAAAAAAAAAAGGGGGAAAAAAAAAAAAGAGTTTGCAAAGCACAAGTCAGAAAAAGACTACAAAGACACATACTTCAGGTCCATGCAGCAGAAAAGTAGGTCCAAGTTTCCTAACAAGTTGGTATGACAGGGCAAAGAATGTCCCAAGCACACAGCAAAGTACTTGTCCAATGTAAGCTCATTTTGATCACCGTTGGTTAAGAAAAGTTTAAGCACAATTTGTACCAGCAAATGGAGACCAATCACTCCATATACCCCTATATAGGACAAATATTGTTTATCCCCTTGCAGTGAACATGTGCCCCAGCTCTGTATCGCATAGTAGAGAGCTTCCAAAAGGCATGTGAACATGTACTCAGCAAGGATTAAGGACTAAGGATCTCACTTTCAGCAGCCTTCAATTTTTGTGTTTGTTGAGTGCTTTTCTCTTCCTTCTCTGAGAACTCAGGCTCCTCTCTTCAGTAAAGTCATTCACTATTAACTCCACATCACAGAAGGCATTGTTTTTCATGATCTTCTAGCATTGACAATTTAAAAGAATAAGGTTGTCATTTCAGAAGTCAGATATTTTTTGTTAGCCTCCTTGTCAACTTCCCTCTGTATGTTTCACTGACAATACATCTTACAATGAGCATTATTGCCTCAGTTAAAGTGAGCTGAAGATGTATATGATATTTATGCCTCCTTGTTACTTTAATAACTGTTTTCTCCAGATGAGAAAGAGACAATATATCAATCTCACAGACAGCCTTAATCATGGCTTAAAAGCAATTGAGGATTTGCATTAAATACCTGCTTTTAATTAATCATTAGAAATTTGATTTGTGAATACTTAAACCAATTCAGTAGATGCATACCTCATCAGAAATTTCTCTTTTCTTGCCATACCTTACAGCTCTCATCAAGACTTGTAGCCAGCATGGCCTACTGCTTTACAATTGATGCCATGAATAGTACTAACTTGGCTTCTATACATGACTGTGTGGAAAAAAAAAAAGCTACTGTTACTTTTGAGAAATAAATTCAAAGTGGGGGGGGAAAGGGAAGAGGGAGAATGGGGTCAGTTAGAAGACTATGAATTCAGCTCTTACACCATTGGTATCTACCTTCTCCCCACTGCTTCCAGTTATCAGACACTGACACCTTAGGTAAAAGTATCATTTCCTACTTTATAAGGAGAAAGCAGTCTTCAGCTGCCCAGGCAGGCAGAGAAAAAAACTTTCAGACATCCTCCTTCCACACTGCATTTCAGAGTGATTAAACCCTACTCACTTCTGGGGTAATTCAGGACATGATGAAATATACTATATAGCCATTTTTTTCATTAGGGACAAGGCTTCACTCTTTCAGTTTAACTGGCACCAGCTTAATTGTTTTCTAATCTGGTTCAGTATTGTGTGATATTTACTTTGAGATCAATCAGCAAATAGTTAAAATAGCAGAAATAACACAGTTGCAGCCTCTAATGGGAAGGCGGGAAAAAATCTCTTTGCACAGAACAGCAGCAGTAGAAAGACCAACCACAGCTTCATTTTGTCACTGTGTAGGTTTGTGTTGCTCTTCAAATGTGTATTTTGAGACGTATGCCTCCACTTCTATACCCATGTCCCCAAGAACGGTGACCAGCGGTTTCTCTACAGGTTCAGTTCGAGGTAGATGATCTAAAGACAATTTTATCTGGAGTAGAGATTACAGAATCAACACACCACCCTTCCCTTCTCAGCAAGCTGTGTGATCCTCTGAAGTCCACATTTTGCCATCTACTAATAATAAGCGATATGAAGGAAAACCTACCATTCTGAGAAGTGAAAGTTGTTCAGGATGGAAAATAGTAAAAATTCTAAGGAAACTGACAGAAAGCTCTCCCATTAAAAAGCACTATTCAGGAGTGAATTTAAAACTCTGTAAAATTATTTGCTACACTCTTGCATACCTAATGTTTGAGTTGGCAATGGCGCTGTAACAGTGACTGCTATTTGTGACACAATGCATCAAGCATCCTTAGTGCAAACTCCAGAAGCTATGAAGAGCAGGTGTACAGGGCTAAACAGTAAGCCTCATTTGCTGAACAACCTCAGTAATAACTACTAGGACAGAATAACATTGGGATGCATTACTAATGAGCTACAGAGCTGTTCATGTAATTTTCGACAATTGGAGCAGAGGATAACAAAACAAATAGAACAAGTAGCTTCTGCATAAGTTCAATACTCAACAATTTCAAATGGGACATGAAAAATAAATCACAATGCAAAGCAGAAGAGAATAACAGATTTGAGGCATTACCACTTTTTTCCTAAATGAAATTCCAATCACCATTGTATCTTTAAGTAAAAACAGGGATAAAAATCTTCTCCCTTGCAAAAAATATTCAAGAAACTGAGGGGAAATTTACTGTTGTGCATACTTTCAGGGCTGGAGAGATAGAGTTAAGACAGGAGAAAAAGGTTTTAAGTGATGTTCTAGTAGATTTTTGGATGAGGTTACAACATCTTGACTGCTTCACAGAATTTGGAACTCATAGTACTGGCAATATTATCTTCTGTAATCTACAACAGCTATTTTTCGAAGGACCCTAAACAAATCCCTCCAGAGAAGGCTCCATTAAGGATGACTATAAGGTTTCAAAATGATAATTTTGTATATGATCAGTATGGTTTTCACAGAAATCTCAGAGATAGAAAATATCTGTAATTGCTTTAGACCTTATCCTTATCAACTTGGACTTGTTTGCTATTGTATAGTCAAAGTATTGGTGACTGTCATTCAACTGACAACAGTAGCAATAAAACTTCATAGCAGAAACAACAACACAGACACAGAATTTAGGCCTTAAGGAAATGGAGTATTTCCTGCCAAAATTGTAAATGGTAAAATAACAAGTAATAGTGACACTTCAATAGTTATGGCACAAAAGAGCAGATTTAACAATTATTATGCCCTGTTCTGGTTGTCTTCAGATATGAAGACAGCACTGAATAGTGATAAATTCATATTGCAGCTCCCAAAACATGAAAGAAAAACTCACAACTTGAACATGCACTTGTTATTGCTGTCACTATATAGCTAAAGGAATTCCAAAATAAATCAATCCCATCCCCTAATCTCCTCCCCCTAGAAAATAGCAACTTACATAACTTCATTTTTTCAGATAAGGTGTTCTGAAATTTCTGGGGCCACTAAAGAATGCTAGTCTTGAAAAATCAACCAGGATAACTTTAACCTGATATCCTGGGATCTATCAGTAGAGCTACTGCATCAGTACATGGAGATCTGTTAAGTTAGCACATTTCCACCACCACATCCCCCCCTGCACACCTTGGATTTTGGTAATAATATGAAACACACTCAGGTATTAAACTCTCAAAATAAGGGGACTTCTAGAATTAAGTGGAGGGAATGAATTTCTTTACCTCTGACCTTACTCTTGCCAAACAGAGTGGGGGCAACTCTTCTTGGTTCTTGGAATTTGATAAGCACACAGTGTTTGCAAAACAGTTGCCTACAGGAACTTAATTGGCAAGCAGTTTATTCCTCCTTGCCAAATTTATAATTTTTCTAGTTCAAATATTAGATAGCTTTAAACCAGTTTTACTTACCAATAAAGGCAAGAAGACCCACTGAATGTGGGCAGAAAGAGTTATTACCCAAAGGCAAGCAGACCTATCCAGAATCTACCAAGGTCTCAGTTTCTGATGGACAGGGATTCTCAATTCATCTATGTGGTCTGTAGGCTGCAACAGACTTACATGATGTCTGTCCAGAAAACACACACAGCAAAAACCCACTGAGTCTTTCTCCTTATAAAGCAAAGGATACACTGTAAAACACTGGTAACATCTCTCCCCTACCACTTCTCTGATCTTTCCTGTTCCATCATAGTGTACTCAAAACCCGATAAACCCCACTATATTACATCACACAATACTGAATAGCACCAACCAAGTACGAAAGAAGTTTACACCACATCACAACCTAGCTGATACAAACCAACCTCAAATAAGTTCTATTATTTACCCCAAAATGCAATGACATCAACAGGCCTACATGACCCCCATAATGAGAATTGCAAAGGAAAAGCACACCACAGAAGCTCCTAAACTTTTCTCCACGCCTCGAACAAATGCCACTTGCGGAGTGGACAAACTCAAATACCAGTACAAAATACATTTCCCTTAAAATTATCCCCCCTGTTTTGAAAACTACTGCCAAGCAGTTTCTCCACAGCCATGCTCCTGTTGTTCAGTAAAACAGTCAAATCTTGAAGCCTTTCTTCCACCACGCAAAGAAAGCAAAGGGAATGATGAAGACAATGACCACCTTCTTTAGGCTACACCAAATGGAACATTCTACTTTCCTGAATGGGAAAAGGTTTTAGACAATTGATTTATACACATTCAGCCTTTGCCTAAGAAGTTTAATAGACAACCATAAATCTGAGAGTGAGTTATTGTTAAAGACCTCAAGTGACAGAAGAATGCAAAAGACTAAGTGCAGGGCATCATGTTGGAGAAAAGCTATCCTGTATCAGCTGAGGCTGATATAAGAAATCTGCTGGGCAGTGAAGAAGCAGTGATAGTGATTACTTGCAGATACAGAAAGACAAAGTGGTAGTTCATATTGAGAAGGCTGGCCACGCAGTTGATTTTCAGGAAGATTTTCACCAGAGCAGGGGTAAAAGTTTTAATGCTACCCCCAGAGGACAATTTTATTCTTCTTCACTTGTGAGTATTTCAAGGCAGAAGTTAACATGTACAGGAAAGATTTACTTCTCCATTTCTGCACACAGCTTTCCACCTCCCTTTATTATTCGTTTGCATAATTACAATACTTTTTATGTCAGGAAGTATGAAAATTCTTAATTCCAATAATAGCCCAAATTTAATTTCTTACTTTCCTCCCCTGGAAAAAACATTATTTCTTCTTCATTATAACTTCTAAAATACAACTATCAAGCCTGCAAAAAGCAAAGTTCTCAGACCTTTCTTATAACCTTTTGAACTTGTTCCAAACTAGTATGTAGCCCAGCAGCCTAACTGTTGTTATGGATGCAGCATTTCAAGCCTCATTAATAAAGAAGATCCCAGGTTATAAAATTAAATGCAATTATGTGCCTTTACGCCATGATATTACCAGGAGAGAGAATAAGCAATAAAAAAAAACAAAAAAAAACAAACAAACAAAAAAAAACCCCAAAAACAAAACAAACAAAAAAACCCAACAAAAACCAAGAACAAAACCAGTATTTCTGTTTCTCCTACACATTTACTCTGTAATCCCAGATGATGATTAACATTCTGTACTATTTTCCCACCTGAACAAAGCAGTATCAAGGTTTTCCCTTTTATCACGTAAGCAGTATGCTGCCTATCTGTTTTGTAAGGAAAAGGGTTAGGAGATGCTCATATCAAATGTCGGACATAATTAGATCACATATAGATGAATCATACGAAAGTAGACATACAGAGTATTAAGAGGCAAACATCCTCCTGTGGCTGAAGTGGACTTCCAGTAGGAAGTCCCGAGATAATATATTATGCGGTAGGCGAGGACCCTTACTGTGGTGGGAGAATGATGACAATCAGTATGATCGCACATCAAGCTCGTTTATTTCATCTGAGGGTCCAGTTATATACTCTTATGGGTTACACTAAATAGTATA
>JANRGW010001150.1:5867-32585 GCA_024733675.1 Psilopsiagon aymara | reverse complement strand
AGTGGGCCCAGGGTCTTCATTCTCACTGTCCCTGCATCTGCCTTCCAAGACATGGGTGGTGTGGTCAGAGCATTTGCTAGTGAAGATCGAGGCAAAGAAGTCATTTAGAACCTCAACCTTCTCCAAATCCAGGGTAGCCAGTTCTCCAGATAGCTTCTGGAGAGGGCCCACATTGTCCCTAGTCTGTCTTTCATTTGTAATGTACCTACAGAATCCCAACTTGTTATCCTTAACACCCCTAGCCAAGTTTAATTCAAAGTGGGCCTTAGCTTTCCCAACCTGGTCCTTAGCTTCCCGGACAGCATCCCTGTATTCTGCCCAGGATGCCTGTCCTTGCTTCCACCTTTTATAAGCCTCTTTTTTAATTCAAATTTTCCTCAGCAGCTCCTTATTCATACAAGGGGGTTTCCTGGCCCTCCTGCAGCACTTCCTTCTAGTTGATGTATTGCTCCTGAGCTTGCTGCAGGTGATCCTTGAATATCAATTAACAGCCTTGCCTCCCTGCCCTCTAGGGCTATGTCCCATGGAATCTTACTAAGCAGGTTCCTGAAGAGGCCAAAATCTGCTCTCTTGAAGTCCAGGGCAGTGAGCTTGCTGCATGGTCTTCTCACTGTCCTGAGGATCTCGAATTTGACCATCTGATGATCACTGCAATCAAGGCTGCCCTGGAGCATTACATTTTCAACCAGCCCTTCCCTGTTGATGAGGACAAGGTCAAGCATGGCACCTCTCCTTGTCGGTTCCTCTATTACTTGCAGAAGGAAACTGTCTTCCACACAATCAAGGAACCTCCTGGATTGCTTGTGCTGCATCGTACCATCCCTCCAACAGATATCAAGGTGGTTGAAGTCCCCCATGAGAACAAGGGCCTGCATGCATGAGGCTGTTCCTATCTGTCTATAGAGCTTTACACAAAGAGAAGGTCCTTGGATCTGAGAAACAACTATATGTTGCACCCCTTGTAGAGTCTTATTTGCCTCATGGGGCACGGTACCTCACAAAATCATTAAGAAAATTTTCTATGGGGCAGGTATATAAAACACTCTTTTCTGAAGAAAAATGATCAGTTCAGCAAATAACCAGACAACTTGGGAGGAGGAAGGCAGAAAGCAAGCAACAAGAAACTATGACCTCATGCTATTGATTTAGTGGAGCAGTCTTCAGAAAGAACACTACCAGGCAAATTAAATGGATGCTATGAAATATAATCTGAGCAATATTTTTTATTAGATTTTTGAGAAAAATTACTTCTCTATAGATTAAACAAAGATGTTAAAGAAATGGTCACAACAGTATTTCTTGCAGTTTCTTTTCAAGTGCATAGGGTTGGTCTTCATCAGATGCAAGATACTGGATTTCCAGCAGTCTGAGCTGCTGCATCTATAAAATTCAAGACACTGGACTTTAGTGTGTCCTTCTAACTCCAAGAAGGACATAGAGAGAAATAGCTTTCAGGAACTAAGAAAAAGTGAGGTTTAAAAGTATACATTCTCTGCTTTCAAACACCTTTAGGTCCTCTTAAGTTATTAATCTTGCTAAAAAGTAAGGCCTTCCTTTGGCTGCCCAGGGAAATTGAACTTCCATATAGAGACATGTAACAGGATACACCAATACATGTTTGACAGCAGTTCTTTGCTGTATAGGTCAGCACTCTGCAGGCTTAAATTTCAGTTACTCTACTGAACAAAATCTGACATTTGCCAAAGAAAGGGATCTCCTGTAGAAAGAGTGGGAATGCGGGAGGAAGCAAAAAAGCAAGGAAGCAAGAAGACTGAAGGGAAAAAGTGAATCATGCAGAGGCAAGTGGCAGTGGATTTGCTGCTAGTGAGGTATGCGCAGAGCAATCAGGTGGTGATACAGCAAAGAATGATTAAAGGAACTGACCTGTAACAGAAGCAAAGATCCTGAAGAGCCCAAGAGGGTCAAGGAGATGGGAGACAATTAATTATATGGAGAAATTTCACAGAAGAAAAACTGAACGAGGAAAAGAAAATATGTGGGATAAGAAAGAAAGAAGTGGCTTTTGAAAGTTTTTGAAACAAAGGGCTTGAAAGTGGCTCATGTTGAAACCTAGGCACTGGAACTATCTGTGATATCAGAGCTGGAACTTCTTTCTACTGATGATGCGCAAGAGGAAGGATCATCCAGACAAACCTGCAAACTAGAAGTGCAGCATGCTTTCATGGTTGGTATAGATAACTAAGCCCCCTGAAATAAAGAGGTCTATCAGTTTTTACAGTGAATCTCATTGTGAGCAGAAAGGGGAGATGCATAAAGCGTGATCGTGGAAAAAATAAAACCAAAACACTCCCAAACCATGTAGATTTTTCTGCCCCATCCATGGCAAAAGAGTTCCAAGAAGAACACTCAACTTGGTTTTCCAAAAGGATATAAGAGTTCCAGGCCCTGCACTTACCAGAATCTCTTCTTTCTTGCTCACTTCTGTGGTATGATGCTTTTTAAGTCCCATATGTGTTTGTTCCATAAGCACCAAAGGTGAAAACAATGTACGTAACCAGACCTTTTTGTGATAAAACACTCTGATATCACAATGATGGATTCTTTGGGGGGGGGAATTAAAAAAAAAAAAAAAATGTACAAGCTTACAGATTGCAAAATGGCAAAACTTGCAAAGACAAGTTTTTCTCTAATTTTCCAAGCATTTTGTTTAAGGCATTTATAACAATAGCAAACACATATCTTGTAAGCAGAAGTTGGGTTGAAGCCAACCTGATGAAGTTTAACCATGACAAGTGCAAGGTCCTACACCTGGGTCAGAGAAATCCCAAGCACACCTACAGGTTGGGCAGAGAAGAGATTCAGAGCAGCCCTGCAGAGAAGGACTTGGGGGTGTTGGTTGATGGAAAAGTGAATATGAGCCGGCAGTGTGCTCTTGCAGCCCAGAAAGCCAACCATCTCCTGGGCTGCATCAAAAGGAGCATGACCAGCAGGTAGAGGAAGGTGATCCTGTTCCAGACAACCAGAAAGGTAATTTCCAAGGGCTTTTTCCCACTCTATGATTTTTCAATTTTTCAATTTTAAGGAGGTTTTACTGGATAGTACAGCATGCATCACCAGCCTGGGGCATTCTGATCCTATTTCCTCTTCAAGTCACCAGAAGACATTTGACAAGGAAAGAGGAAGAAAGCTAGAGAAAAGGGATAGGAAGGGAATAGAAAACAGATGCTGAAAGAAAGGAATACACAATGCACAGCAGAAAGAAAGAAAGAAGGGGGAAAAAAAATCAGCAAAAAAAGACCTAAAGCAAGGGAAAGAAGTAAGAACCCAAACTGAAAAACACAACTGCGTCAATAATTTCAGTGCAAGTTTCTAAATGTAAACATGGGGCAAAAAACAGAGAAAAAGTACAACTGTATCAAGCATGTAAGTGTGCTCCCATAGAATGAAAAAAAACCCAGTAGCTTCATTACTAGTATACATGTTCTCTACTAAGAGAGATGGTCACTGAAGCCGCTTCAGCTCACATTAGAGTTATTATGCGGCGTATTTGCCCCCCTAAACTACTCTTTGGTGCACACAGTGCGCCTAGAGTCCAATCCAGTTTACTCTGAAGGCTCTTGAACGGTCTGGTGGTGTTTGTCCACAAGGAGGCAGGGTGGGGTTGCAAAAAGTGCTACTTGCTCCTGGCAGGTTCACCAAAGGAAGGCGGCGGAGGCCCGTGTTGGCAAGGACTGCTAAGATGCTACAAAAATACTTACGCTTCCCTAGAAGGGCAGGAAACCCAGCCTTCCGTCCATGTAGGCCAGACCTTAGCAGGGCTTTAGCTCCTCGGCTACCCATACCGTCCCCAGCCAACCGTCGTCCTTCTAGAGAAGGCGGCGGAGCCCCCTTTTCCCTGCCCAGGTCCCGCCCGGACCCTCCAGGGAGACATCCCTACCTGGATCGTGGAAAGGCACCAAGGCGAAGTTGTAAAGCGGTCTCTTGGGTCTTTTCAACGATGTCTCAAGGATCTTGGATGCCCCCTCGATAACTTGTACCAAGTCGTCATACATGGAGCCGGTCACGTCAAACACGAATGCCAGGGTGGAGGCTCCCTCCGGCACCGCCTCGCCACCGAGCTCGGGGGCAGCGTGGGGGCACAAGGAGAGCAGCAGCACCGCACCCAGACCTGCTCCCCACGCTCCGATACCCCCGCAGAAAGCCATTTTCCCCGGCAGCCTGCGCAGCCCCCGCTGCGGCCAAGAAAGACACTCTAACGCCCCTCCCGGAGGAGCACAGAGACCAGCACCCACCGCCTTCTCTCTCCCCTCAGCACGAAGGGCAGGAAGCACAGCAGCTTTTGTCTGAGCGCGGCTGCCACTCCGCTCCGCCTTTCCTATCGGGCAGGGCTGGGGCAGCCCCGCCCCGAGAGAGAAGGCTGAGCTCCGTCCGTGCCGCCGGATGCGGGAGCTGCTGTAGGCACGGCTGCGGCTGCCGTCTCCGAAGCCCCGGCTACGGACTTAGGCGGTGCCCTCCCCGGCTCCGTCTCCCGTGGCCCGCCGCTGCTCCGGCCCTCACCTTAGGGTCCGCTCCCTCGGCGGCTGGCAGTGGGCAGCGCTTGGGCCGGTGCCGCCCCTCGTACCTGGCTGCCTGTTGCCTCCCTGCTCCGCCCATCGCGAACCGCGGTCTGTGCCACCCCTGAAGAGGGAAGTGAGAACGGAGGCGCTGACTTGACCTTGTCCCTAGGAGGATAGAGGAGTGTATTTATTGTTTCATTATTGCAAACGCTTGATACGAGACTGAAATAGCTCCTACGTGTGCTGCTGCCCTGGTTCTCCTCTCGCTGCGGTTACAATTCCACGACTACTGCCTGAAACCCAGAAGCTGTACCTTCCGAGGCCCTTTCCAAAATGTTTTCCCCAGCTCCTGTGAACGTATTCTTACAGTGGCTAATCAAGTGGGTAGTAAAAACGTCAGAATGTGACCAGAACAGCTGCTCCAGGCACCGGCGGTCTGGTGTAAGAAAATGCCTGGACAACAAAGTAAAGAAAGTGGTCACAGTGGTGTTTTGACCATGCTCACGTGATGGAAGAGATTAAAGTCGATACAATTCAGAGCTCCCTAGTTGTTTAAGGATGCAGCTACATCCCGGCACAAGCCCCTCTTCCGATCTGCTGCATCATGAACTGCAGGGAGCAAAGGGGCACATTTTTAACACCAAGTGGGAGGGAAATCATATCCTTTCTTTTCAGTGGGATGAGCGAGGTGAATGAAGCACAAAGTTTGATGAAGCCCAGAAGGGTAGACCATGAAGCAGAATTTGCCTCTTTCGTTTCCCTCCTTGTTTTACTAATCTTAAAATTGGTGCTAAAACTGTGTGCTATTGTGACTGGAAAATTAATCATGTAGAAACAGTGCTTATTCTAATCAAGTTATAAGCCTGGAATTGAATTATAAAAAACAGATGTTTACATTCTTTCTCCCCTTCAGCACTGATGTCATAAGGAAGTACATAACCGGAGCTGTGCAAAGCATTCACAATAAAACCCCAAACCATGGAAAACTTGCCTCGTCTGTAACTCTGCTAGCAGAAAACTCAGACCAGGTTTCACAAAAATATTCACAAATTTTATAAGTAGAGATGCTTTCAAGCCCCAAAATAAGAATATGTATTTTGAGCACCTTAGCGACTGGCAGCGCTTGGATTTAAGGATTTCCTTCAGGCCTTTATGAGATTAATTCCTGTGACATTTTTCCTCACAAAGAAAGTCATCATGTTCTTTCTGTCTTAAAATAGTTCTCATTTAGATATAAACAAGCTAGATCAAACCTAGTGCCTCTGTGAAAAAACAACCTCCTTGAACACATACTGCTGCATCACTAGAAAAATAAAAATGTCATTTAACATGGGTTAAGGCACAGTATAAAGAAAAAAAATTATTTCATGACAGAGGAAATTGATATTTATTTTGGTTTCCTAACAATTTCCACTATAAAATATCCTTGAAGCCTGCAAGCTCTAATGCTATTATTCATAGCAGGCCTTTGAAATTTGCAGGAAGAAAGCCCTGTAGCAAGAGAAAATGGTTTGTTTTTCTCTTCTCCAGTGAAATTATTTTCATAGCTTGCCAAAGAATCATCTATTGAAAAAAAAAAAAAAAAAAAAAAAAAATCACAAAGTTCTTTCTAACATGCTCTACAGTAAAGTTTTGACCGCATGCCAGAATAATAACTAAGCACAAACACTCTGAGGTCAGTCTCATGCCACTGTCAAAACAAACTGTAGCAGAAACACCTGGAGATTATCAGGATGGGGGGCCATGGGCAGGGAGAAGGAAGGGAACCAGGCTGGGGTACACCAGTGGGGGGAGGTCCCCCACTTCCCCACAAACATAGCTTTGCCACAGCAGGCTTCCAACAGTCTCAGCATTTCTTTTGTATGCACAGATACTACAGTTGTCTTTGACACTTTCTAATTTTGAGCGTTTCTAACTTAACCCTAACGACAGAAGGTTCAACCTCAGCTGGCAACACAGCTTCTTGCCTCCTCCTCTGATGGGATGGAGAAGAGAAACAAAAAAAAAGGTGAAACTTATGGGTTGAGATACAGTTTAATTAAAAAAAAATAGGTCAATAATAGAGAAACAAATACAACTCAAAAAGAAGTGTTGCACAACAAAGCTGTTCACCACACAGTGAACAATTCACTCCTCAGCCTGTCCCTAAGGGCCAATTGGTCCCTTCTGGGTGACTTCCCCAGGTTTATATACTGGGCATAATGTGCCATGGTATGGAATACTCCTTTGGCTAGCTTGGGTCTGGTGTCCTGTCTCTGCTCCATTCCAGCTTTTTGTGCCCATCCTCACTGGCAGAGCATGAGAAACTGAAAAGTCCTTGACTAAGGTAAGCACTACCCAGTAACAAATGAAACTTTGGTTTGTTATCAGCATTATTCACACACTAAATCCAAAACACATCTACCAGGAAGAAAATTATCTTTGGTGAATGAAAGACACCTTGATGTTCTTTTCATGGCTGTTTTGGGTTTGAAATTTGACATTTTGTTTACACAATTTAGCAGCATAGAAGAACTCAGCAGATGTGGACTTGTCTAATTCCTTCCACCACCTCATATAATGCCACTCTGATTGTGAGCAAAGTGCTACCCATCTGGCCTGGATCACCTTTAAAGGTCCCTTGTAACCCAAACTATTCTATGATTATATATTTATCCTGGGTAGTGGCAAATTATTAGGTAAGGCAAAGTAAACAGATAAGTCATTTGACTTCTTCTTTCTTCCTAGCTTGTTTCAGGTACAAAAAGCATACAATCTTGATGCTGTGGAGAAAATATACTGGTTTAGAATATTGGGAATTAAAGAAAGTACTTTCGCCCTTTGGGCTTGTGTGCGAATCTGCTGCACTTTGTAACTTGCAGCTAAAAAAAAAATACAACTATTCAGTGGCTCCTAATGAAGAAAGAGCTGCCAATTTCATTCTTGTATATAGTAAACAAGCATGCACTTCAAAACCTGAAGTTTCCATCTGAAGGAGAATATCAAAGTAACTGTTTTAAAAGCTAATGCTACCCTCTAATTACAGAGCAAACTGCTGATACCAAAACAGATTCTCTTCCTGGGATCTCATAAACCATTCTCAGCAGGCTGCATCTACCAGAGCTCTTTCTCAGGACACCTCTTTTCTGGTCAGCAAGTTCTGCACGTATACCAGATACTCTGAAATGTTTGTCACAGACATCTGACAATATGTTTTTCCACTGGAATTCTGTACACATTTAAAGCTTTTATTCCCAATCCTCCTCAACGTCCCTTTCATCCCTTTATTCTTTTCTTTGTTTAAACTTGATTAATTGTTATGGAAAAGGAGAAAATTGTTACTGTTTGTTTTGGGTATCTGACTTTGTCTCTCTCTGTGAGAAGTACACCTATTGTTTAGTAAGATCTCTCCAGTTCACAGAGTGTTTTCTTAGTCGTTAGCCCTGTCTTTGTATTTTATTTATGTAGGCACTCTAGTCCTTCATTTGAGAGATACAACTTTGTATTTATCAAAGCTATTCACTACTCCAAAACTGAAAATAATATTTAGGTCTCAAAGTTTTTGCTTTGAAGTAGTGTGCAGACAGAATCACTGCTTTTGGGAATGACAGGGTTAAAATGCCATCCTAGGAGAGAAATGCTACAACAGGAATTAGCAGGAGGAGCATGAAACCAGGTAAAGCTGCTCACTAGAGCTGCTACTAAGATCTGTAAGGAAAGATAAACACGTGGCAGAAAAAAATAAGGGACTGATAGATTAATCTTTTGTTAGATGCGGCAAAATCTTCACATAAATTATTTTTGTTGCGTAAATGGTGTTATATGATGAGAGTTTAAACTCTGAAGGGATCAGTAAACACTGACCTTTTTCCAACCAGTGACTTCTATTTTTCAGCTGTGCAGCTGGTCTTACATTTTGACAGTACACATGAGAAACTGAAAAGTCCTTGACTAAGGTAAGCACTACCCAGTAACAACTAAAACTTTGGTTTGTTATCAGCATTATTCACACACTAAATCCAAAACACATCACTGTACCATCTACCAAGAAGAAAATTATCTTTGGTGAATGAAGGACACCTTGATGTTCTTTTCATGGCTGTTTTGGGGTTGAAATTTGACGTTTTGTTTATGCAATCTAGCAGCATAGAAGAACTCAGCAGATGTGGACTTGTCTAATTCCTTCCACCACCTCATATAATGCCACTCTGATTGTGAGCAAAGTGCTACCCATCTGGCCTGGATCACCTTTAAAGGTCCCTTGTAACCCAAACTATTCTATGATTATATATTTATCCTGGGTAGTTGCAAATTATCAGGTAAGGCAAAGTAAACAGTTAAGTCATTTGACTTCTTTCTTCCTAGCTTGTTTCAGGTACAAAAAGCATACAATCTTGATGCTGTGGAGAAAATACACTGGTTTAGAATATTGTGAATTAAAGAAATTACTTTCGCCCTTTGGGCTTGTGTGCGAATCTGCTGCACTTCAGTACTTTAATACTCATCTTTCCTCTCTGTGATCAAGGCATTTTGCTTGATAAAGCTAAAAGCTTTTCTGAAGACAAAACAAGTTAGGCTTTATACCAAAAAAATCTCATAGTGTTTTAGTCACAGTAGATACACATCTTCCTGTGAGAAACCTTTGCTAACAATGTAAAACCTATGATTTAATATAAAAATATAATATATGTAAGTTTTGTTCGACTTTGTCTTCTGATTCTTCAGAGGAGTCATGTATTGTAAGTTTTCACCAAAATTCATATGACTAGAAATCACCTGGTTTTGTTAATAAAACAAACCCTGGGTTTTCACCATGATCACCTCTCTGTAGGAATTGATGTTTTCAATAGATAATACAGATTCTGAAGAACTGCAAGTTTCTGATCTTCACTTTTCGAAAAGGCTTGTTTAAATCTGAAAGCAAGTTATGAGCTATATTTCCTACTCACAATGTTCAGTGAAAAGAGATAAGCCAGAAGCAGAATTGTATTTTGAACTGTCCACACCTATAATGTCTGGCTGAATTCTGGCCATCCTGTATTTGTGGATGCTGCTTCCTTTTTAAACTGAAGTATGCATCATGAGCACAGCAATGATGGAATTTTTCATGGATTTAACAATTACTGCTTAACAGCAAAATCAGAGCAGACCCGTGAATGCTAGCATTTCAATGTGTTCTGCAAACATTTCTAGATAATAGACCACTTTTAATGGAAAAGGTCATAAAAATGAGATCTTTTTAAGATACTACATTTTACATTGTAAAGAACCTAGAAGTCCCACAGAGAAAATCTGTTGCCATTTTCAATCTTCTTTCTATATTCCACAGGAGTTTGTTTAAATATAAATGTTAGTTTGATTCTCAATTCAATATATTTCAAAAGTCACATAATAATGAAAAAGAGCAAGACGCAATCAGTAAGTAGCTGTAGCAACTGGAGTAGTTTGTTTAATAAACCATGTGCCCGAGCCAAGAGACCATTTCACCCTGTTACAGCACTGAATCATCTCTCATCTGCAAGAAGAAATCACTTTGGTTTTGGTTGTAAAACATTAGTTTCATAAAACAGGTCATCCTGTGATTATGACACAGAAATAAAAGTCAGTGCCCAAAGTTTTTTTTCTGGCTCAGAAGCAGACTTGCTGCCTTTATTAATATGGTTATGCTTCAAGACCAGGACCAAGTTATGAACTGCTCTGCTTATTCGGAGGAAAAAAAAAAAAAAAAAAAAAGGGAGATAAAATGATGAATGAAAAAAGAGAATAATCAAAAGTACGAAGCCTGTGCCTACTGGACAAAGCAGTCTTGATCCGTATCGATCTTTATTCTCTGCATTACAGCTTAGGCGCTCTTTAGCACAAACACATTTATGATCAACATATTGTTACAAAATCTTGAGGCTTCCTAACCTTAAGCTTTATAATTCCATCATACAAATGAGGAATGAAAGCAGAGAAGGACTAAGCAACTTGTTGAAATTCACACAGGAAATCTGTTGCAGAAATAGTCAGTAAACACTATTAATGTGGAATACAGACTGAAATTTCACTTCACTTGAGATCATTTTTCTCTTTCTCTGTAACTCACAATTCTTTGGCACTAAAAGGGGATTATGCATCTCTTTCTGCCTTGAATTTTTGCAGGGAGGGAAACACTAGCAAAATAAAAACACCTGTTATTTGATGTAGAGATAGCCTTGAAAGTGAAAATATTCTATATTTCACTAACATTTTTCCATTGCGAAGTTTCATAAGTTTTCCTAGTCTCTTTGAAAATGTTTCATAGCTTAGTTTCTATCACCAACAAAACTTTTCCTTATTATCTGCAAGATGTTTTGGTGGCATTCTCTTGACTAAGTTCCCGTACTCACAACCACTTCTGGTTTTTAACTGCTGTCCAAATGTTGCCAGTTTTAGAAATAACTACACCATGTCTGAAGAGTTACTAAGGAATATACTTCTTTTTAATATCTATCAGATTAAAGAATATCAGACTAAATCTCTATCATTTCAAGATAATAGATGACTAATGAGAAAGCTAATGTATTTCCTTATGAAAACAGTGAGAGTAATATCATACAATGAAGGCAAAAGAAGAACCAAACCTTAAAGGTCATTTTTCAAGATAAGCTCCATGAAGATCAACAGATCTTATACTTCAATTTTTTAATTTCTCCATACAAGAAATACATGCTAATTATCCATAATTAAGAACTATTTGTACTCAGCCTTGTTATCATCTTACTTGTGGTTGTATATGGTGTATATTGTGGTTAAATATGGTGCATGAGGCAGTGTGGGCTTCATCACACCTACAATGTAAATATCTTCATATCCAGCCTAAGCACTGTAAGCTCCTTTTCCAGTCCATGTGGATCAGGTCAATAGAGTGAATGGCAGCTAGGCCTTAATTTATTGTTAATAAGGAGCCAGAGGTGACCGGTTCAGACAGAGACGCAGCAGACAACTACATCTAGCCTATGAGTGAGGAACACCACCCATACAGTAACAGTTCTATGCCACTGCCTGAATCCCTCCTGTTTTACTTACAGATCTCTTCATTTCTGAGTTTTAATCTAAACCTTTGATATAGGATTTTATAAAGGATTTTACTATTTTTGCCTGAAGGTCTTTTTTAAAATAACTTTTCCAAGTTAGGTTTCTGTAAAGTGGCACTAGATTGTTTCATAGCAACTGCAAGAGAAAAGAGAGACTACCACAACAGAGGCATGCAACATAATACAGTGGAGATCTCCTGTATCAATGTGATGAATCACCAATTCACTCATTTGATTTCTCCAAGAAGTGTCCATGTATGTATACTAAATTGCACTCATGAACTTTTCATCAAATTACTTTTAGAGACCTAGACGTTAATGTTACAACTTATTACTCTTCTCACTTCTTGCAAAACTCCTGCAGCACTATTATAGCGTAATCTTAAAATCTTGTCCTTGGCAGTGACTTTATTCTCAAGAATTTCAACATATTCTATTGGCCAAATCAGGATTTCTAATGGAGTTTACAATTAGGTATCCTTGCCGTCTCTAGGTTGAGCTTCAAGAACACTATCTCCCTCTACTGGTAAATTATAATGAAATGTTTTGGCAAGAGGTTAGAGTAGATTTTTACTCTAAATACGGTTAGGGGATATAACACGAAATTACTTTTCACAGTTAAGGTTGAAAACAATCTTCAAATATCAGCAGAATTTAACAGAAATACACACGTGTACACCATCCCTATATCCAAATGTCTCTTACATTTACACAAATCTCTTCCACAGGAAAGCTTTCCTGGAAAGTAAGTTTAGCTGCACAGAGAAAGCCTAGTGATATGAGATTTCAAAAAATAACTGTACTGGTTATATTTTGGAAAAAAAAAAAAATCTAAAGCATATTTTTACAAAGCTGGCCCAATGATACATTGTTTAATTACCTGATCAGAGAAAAATCTACCAGTTCTTAGTAGTTTTTTATTGCCTTATTATATTTTTGAATTATTTACACAGAATCTTGAAAATCTACAGAACTCCACCACATTACAGCCGATAACATGCAAACAGCAACTTTCAGTGTGAAGAACTATTATCAATTATCTTCTTATAAGCAAGTCATACACACTGAAGAACCTTAGATTAGACATCTGATGCAGTTCTAATAGAATTAGTCTAGCAATATAGCACTTCAATCTCATATCTTGCAGGCAAGCAGCAATATTTCCTGGCTGACAACCAGAATAAATTCCCCAAAGAAGAGGAAATTACTTCAGGTATCATAATTCCCTATTATAAAGGTCAGCTGCATTGCTACTTTGGTCCCCAGACTTAAGCTTATTTTGGAGTCAATGATAGATACTCAAATAATAGTTAACATCAAAAAGCATCCCATCCGTTTCCTACTAGGAGCTATCCTCTGGAATACAGTTGGAGGATTAAAGCCCATGAGCTTAATTACTGCACCTCATGCCTTAGAATGTACTCTTTAATTTTTAATTTCTCAGGAGCGGTTAGTTAGGGTACCCTATTATATTAACTTCTCATGACAGAAAGGCCTAGATCTTTCTGACAGAACTGCCCTGGAGCTGTATTCTAACAAAGTGGTAGTAAGAGAGATCCAGACTTCCCTGATAATAAATCATCAAAAGAACTATTTCCTTAAATAACAAATGCATTCAGGTGTTAGTGCCATTCATATAACAAAGAAGAAAATAGGAAAATAAATGTTTACTTCTGCAATTTATATGCTTTGTTTCTTTTAATCCTGACAGGTATTTCTTTTGTTAAAAAAAAAAAATAATAAAAAGGTAAGTCCAGATTCCTGATATCTCTCTATACAAGCTAAGACTATGACACAACATGGCACTTTTCCCACTACCTATCCTCATCCCCATGAAAGTGTTAAAGGAATTAACTCCCAGTTCCAATCTCAATTTTTTTTTTTTTTTTTTTTTTTTTTTTGTAGGCTTGGTTGATTTAAATATTTCTCACGTTATCAAATATCCTCCTCTAAATTTCTTTAGCAAGACAACACTAATATCTTCACCCACATGAAACATGTTTTCCTGGCATTTGAAGAAACCAAGGTCACCCATAAGATCATCATTTCTGTGTGATTTTTTTACAGTCTGCAGTTTCAGTTTTTACACGAAAGCCCAAACAGATATAAGCATCCTTTTAAATCCTGCCAGATTGTATGTCGGCACTTCACCAGTAGTTATCAAGTATAAGTTCACAAGAACTCTAAGCAGTAGAGAGCTAGTTTTTCTACCAAAATGAACTATATTCTCTGCAGTCACAACCTTCTTGGCATAATGGAAAAGTTCTTAAAACTTCAAAGTTTTACATGTTTTTTTTTTTCATTATTTTCTGTTGCTCCTTCTACTGGGAAACAGGAGACTCCTGCCAGGCATACAATTTTCTAGGAATAAAGGTATGAGTTAAACAAGAATGGACTGGAGCTTTTTTTGACAATAAGAATAAAAAGCTTTTCATAGGGAAGGATGTTAAAAAAGTCTTACCCTCACAAAATGCAGTTGTTATATACATGCACACATTACATACAAAAATTCCTAGGCTAATTCATCATTTGTCATCAAGTTACCTAGCAGCTTCCATTACAACCCTGTTTTCAGGCCTTTGTTTTTTTGTTAGACTTATGATCTGGTCTGAAGTTTTCCAGATAAAATGCCTGCTTTGAGGTAATTTTGTTGGTCTTTAACCAAAAGAACTCGGGTGTTTCCACGAGCACTTGCTGTCCCAGATAAGACCATCTGTACCCTTTCCTGAATGGATTTTAAAACTACACTTATGCAGAGCACAATGTGGGGAGCCAAATGATGCCCAAAGTATGAATTAACAGTACCAGGACCTCTGCATCCAAGATGGAAAGAATACAGACTTCTGAGCCAGCACAAGTGGATTGATATCACTCCAATCATGTCTGCTGTTTGGTTGCAGGGTAGCCCCAGACAAGAACCCAATCCATGCTTCAGAATAGGACTCAGATCAGTGCTGGGTGAGGTGCTAAGCCTGGAGTTAACAGCATCATCCAGACTGCAGCAGTACATCTGGGCATGCAGCCCTGATCCTGACCTTCTTGAATCAGCTGAGCAGTCTCAGCAATCATGTTGCTGTCATTAGGAGCTGGGATTTTACTTATTTGAAAATTGAATTGCTTCAGTCAGACTAAAATCTTTAAATTTAGTATGTCCTACAAGGCTCTGTATTTGCCACCAGCCAGATACTTTAGTCCCTCCCCTGGAGGGACACAAAAATATGTCTTACAACTCAGAACTGTGGCTCAGATTCTCTTGTATTTGGGCACTATGAGAAGCACGAGAAATGTTTGCTTCAACAAAAAAAGTCAGAATTACATACAATCCTTCAGCTATAAAAGCTGGAGATCATGAGCCACATGTCTCATGGTCACACGTCTTGTATACAACACTTTCTGACATGCATCATTTTATACTCTTGATAATTCCTGCACAACAAATACCACACATCATCCTTACTGGGTTGCTAAGATGCATATAAACAACTATCCTTATCAGATCAATGCTATTTCAGCATTCAAGTGTCCTTTAAAGCATATATTTTGATGCATTAAGGATCAGATTATATTATTTAGCAGTCACCTACTAGTCTACCACTCTGGAGAGAAACTTTTTCCCCTATACACAACTGTAGAAGAATTTAGTGTTCTTTTTATGACACATAGCTGTTTAAACAGGCAAAGATAGAAAAAAAAGAAGAAAGAATTGTATTGTACTGTGTTTAGTGACCAAGTTTGTAATTGTAAAAGCTGTTAATATGAGAAAGAGCTTTTTTTGTTGTTGTTGGGATTTTTTCTTTTTATGATTCCAGAGGTAAGGATGCTCAGGCTGAGTCTGTTAGTTCACAGAGATTATAGAAAGTACTCAGTGAGGAAGGATGTGATACTTCCTAAGTAAAAACTAAACCAGTGGACCTGGTTTGACATACAAAGCTCCAGATGAATGAAGGAGAATTACCTGACAAACTCTACATTCGGTTTATACCCATGCCTACTCATTAAGATGCTGTGACATGTAGAATCCAGACAAGTGCAGCTCAGAGCCGTCAGGCAGCTCTTCCTTTCATTCCTCCTGCTATCTTCATGCTTCTCAGGTTCTGCATCTCATCAGAACTGAAGTCCAGACCTGGTACCCTTAAAAAGCTCTGTACATATAAAGTTTCCAGACTAACTAAAAACATGAGTTATCTGAAAAGTTATAAATCAACTTCTGTTGGCAATGTTTCAAGCTCACATTCTAAGACTCAAGAAAACCTAATTGTTTGCATAAATACCCACAGCTGCAGCTGGTCTACTCAGCCCTTGCAGGCTTTTCAGCTTTACCTTACAAAATACACAGTGAAGCCAACAAACTTGTCTGCAACTATAGTAAGTGTAAAATGACGTCCCATATGGCCCTCGTGAGATTGATGCAGCATGGCAAAAACCTCCATGTACATGCAGTGATTAAAGCCAGTTACAAGCAGCAACAGTATTTTTCCTGTGGTCACTGAATCCCTTGGCCTCTATCAAAGCACAGCAGTGGTTCCTGTCACTAGCTCAAGATCTCAATTTTAAATGAGATCTGCCAATGCCACATCACAGGCTAAAAATCTTTTACAAAATCTAACTTGAGAGAAAAAAACTTGATTTAAAGCCAAACCACAATGGCATGTGAGACAAAAAAGCCCATTCTACCCTAACTCAATAGAGCATCAAGTGATGCTTTGGTCATTGCCTGTGGTTTGTCCCTGGTCCAAAAGAGTTAGCTACATATTTTCCTTTCCTTATTTTGTATGACTTGATGACAAGCCCTTTGTGAAGAACTCCAGTAGATCTTTATATGTTTACATCCTGAATAACTAACATTAACTGAGCCAGGAGAACTAATTGTTCCTGCAGTTACATCTGCTGGCCTTACGCAAAAAAAGAGTTTCTGAGTTTCTGCAAGAAAAATATTGCAGCTATGCATAACAAGGCAAATTCTTATTAAAATGTTCCACTCTCGCCATGTGGTTATCTACTGCCGTTAGGTTTACCTCATGTGTTCGAATTCTTGCTTCTAAGAGTCTAAAAGCAAAAGGTTGTTATATAGAAAGGCATCAGAAATAATGTTGATTACAGTTCAATATAAACAGTTACTCATTAATGGCTTGAACTGAAAATCACTAAGATTAACAGGCTTCTTCATTTTCAGCCAACTTTGGATAAGATCATTGTTTTTTATACAGGCAATGTGATCCTACCCAGAACAAGCTGCTACTTCAGTACAAAAGACTGCATGACATACTACACAACAGACTTGAAGTAGCCTAATAAAATTTCTCATTTGTCCTCTTTGTACATTTACTATTCATTATTATGTTTTCTAAATCCATTGATTAGGATGCTATGTATGTTTTCACATATAATAATTCAGAAGATGTAGGGAATAGATTAGTAGGACTGCTGCTTAAGTCCATAGATACACTGATGAAGCTCTGTATGACTTCCTTCAGCCTCTGTCTGTGCCCACTAATAAACACGATCATTTTCATGAGTTTTAGAATCCAGTCAGTAAATATATAGATACCTTCCTTTTCCAAAGTTTGAGGACTAGCAAAAGTTGAGGGAAAGTTCTGCTGAGGGAAGATATGCCTGGAAAATATGCCAAGATGCATGGAAAGTAAGGGGATGAGTGGTGAAAGCCAGCATGGCTTCACTAAGGGCCAATTGTGCCTGACAAATCTGGGGACCTTATATGATGGGGCTATGGCATTGGTGAGTAACAGAAGAGCAATTGACATCATCTACCTGGACTTGTGCAAGGCATTTAACACTGTCCTGCATGACATCCTTGTCTCTAAACTGAAGAGACATGGATTTGACAGATGGATCACTTGGAGGATAAGGAATTGGCAGGATGGCAGCACTCAAAACAGTTGTGGCCAGCAACACAATGTCTAAGTGGAGAACAGTGACAAATGTCATTCCTCAGGGATGGGGTACTAGGACCAGTGCTGTTCAACATCTTTGTCACCAACATGACCAGTGAGATTAAGCGTGCCCTCAGCATGTTTTCTGACAGCACCAAGCTATGTAGTGTGTTTGACATGCTGGGGGGAAGGGATACCATGCAGAGAGACCTTGACAAGCTGAGAGATGGACCCATGCAAACCTCATGAAGTTCAACAAGCCCAAGTGCAAGGGTCCTGCTCCTGGATTAGGGCAGTCCCGAGCACAAGTATGGGCTGGGCAGAGAATGGGTTGAGAGCAGCCATCAGGAGCAGGACTTGGGTGTGCTGGCTGGTGAGAAGCTTAACATGAGCAGGCAGTGCGCACTTGCAGCCCAGAAAGCCAACTGTTGCTAGGCTGCATCAAAAGGAACATGTCCAGCCTGTCAAGGGAGGTGATTCTCTCCCTCTGCTCTGTTCACATGAGACCTCACCTGGAGTACTGCAATCAGCTCTGTGGCCCAAACACAGTAGGGACATGGACCCATTGTAGTGAGTCCAGAGGAGGGCCATGAAGATGCTCCAGGGACTGTAGCACCTCTCTCACGAAAACAAGTTGAGAGAGTTAGGCTTGTTCAGCCTGGAGAAGAGAAGGCTTCAGGGAGATCTTAGAGCAGCCTTCCAGTAGCTAAACAGGGCCTACAAGAAAGGTGGAGAGGGACCTCTTATAAGATCAAATAGAGATAGGACAAGGGGTAATGGCTTTAAACTGAAAGAGGCTAGATTTAGATTAGATATTAGGAAGAAGTTCTTCACTGTGAGGGTGATAAGGCACTGGAAGAGGTTGTCCAGCAAAGCTGTGGCTGCCCCAACCCTGGAAGTATTCAATGACAGGTTGAATGCAGCTTTGAGCAATCTGCTCTACTGGAAGATGCCCCTGCCTGTGGCAGGAGGGTTGGAACTGCATGATCTTTCAGGTCCCTTCCAACCCAAGCCAGTCTACAATTTTATGATTATGAAAATGTCCTTTACACGTCTGTCAGCTACATTTTGTCTAAATGAAAGTGAATTTTAACAGTCATAAAAAGGATTTTACTTCAAAAGAAAAGTCACTACTGCTACTAAACTTTCATTTCCCCTCTTCTTTTGTTTTTCTTTTTCAATGTAGGGAACAAAATTTAATTGCCACATTTCAAGTGTCTGTAAAACACACACATTCTATTTGCCAAGGCTTCTTGAGCTGTTGCAAAGATTTGCAAGATCTCCACACTTTAATAACTTCAAATATAAAGTGTGTGTACAATAAATTTATTAATAGGAATGCAATGCAGCAGATTTTTTCTGTTATGCTTATTGAGTGCCAAGATAAAATTTATTCCTACTGAATAAAACAGTGATAGTAATGCAGAGGTTGTGAATTTCTTTGTGATCAGAGCTTCTCTGCAGCCTTTTTGGGATGCCTCCTTCAGTCAGTTCAATTACTGTTTCTTGCAGTTACACAGTTTTTACTACTGTATATTTTGTTCTTGCTAAAGTGTTTATAAATCTATTCATCAAAACCACTATAAATGCATGATTGCAGAGAAATAGTGCCTTCAGGAGTGTCTTCTGATTGCATGTGTACCCTTCAAAAAAGATCTCCAGTCAGAGAAGGATCTTGACAGAAAAGAGAGGAAAAAATACACCCCATTACCTTGTGTTTCTTAATCTTCTTTCTACTACACTAATTCTATTTGATTTTCAGCTTGAAGGGCACCTCACTTTTTCATTGCTGTCTAAACTATTAGAGATTCTTTTTTTTAAGGGATGGTATAGATGAGGGAAGATGAAAATATGTATTATGTCCAGGACAATGTACACAGAATGGTGAAGAAGATCATACATACTTACAAACATAGATAAAAAGCTGAACTAAAAGCCCTGCTGTTTTCCATGGCCTACACCCATTCAGCAGTGTTGACAGTAAAAAAGTAGTGAAATATTGATGAGGTCTCGAGAAATGTGGAGACCACAGGCACAATACTTGATTAAGAGCTTCAATTCTTCCCTACTTCACTGATAACTAAGTGTTGTCTTCACCCTCACAGCTTCAAGAGGGAATCAAACTTTAATCTCCCTCCTGCATGGTTGTATGATGGTGGGATGGGGAGAATGGGACATCTCATGAAGCACCTAGAGTGTGACAGAGGCTAGAATCTGTGGGCAATTGCAGGCTGAGATCCCAAGGCCAAGACCCCGCTGTCCCATTCACCTGACAGCACAATGCCTGAGCAGGGACCCACCCTTGTCTTTGGGAAGGCAGTCAACCTTGATGACAGTTTACTTTCAATAACATGACAGTTTACTTTAAATACTTTAAATACTCCCAATAACAGAAAGAATATATAGCTAAAGTGCAACATTTAATATCCATCTAAACCTTTCTGTTACTTGTCGCACTACCATGTGTAGAGTGTAACTTTTCCAGAACAGGCTCAGTAACTCAAGGGTCTGGGAATGGATTTTCTTCACAGATTGACAAATACTAGTATGCAACATCTAAAATGCATTTTAGAATAAGATCTACTGTCGACGGTCTCATTGAGAGACTATTCTTGCACGTTGTCAATTAAAAAGTCCATCTGGAAACAGAAGGTTTACCATTTCTTGCAAAATAAAATATCCAAAGATTTTCAGTAGTTGTTTTTACACAAAAGCATCTATTTCACTGATTCTGAGTTTGTTCTGCAACATTTTGAACTATTTAACTAACAAAACAGCTTTTCAGAAATAGCCAGGCAGAAATTGTCAGCGCAAGACACCAGATATAAATTGTGCGCTAGCACCAGTAAAAATTTTGTTTTGATGATTAGAGCAGTTTTCTCTATATAGTGAGTGGAATTTGGGTGTACTGGGTACATTTGTATGAACCAAAAGGCACAATAACTCAGTTATTAAGATACTGGAACTTATATTCCTCTGAGCACCAAAATGGGAACAGTGAGTAAAGAATACAGTGTGGCCTTTTTCAGTCCAGTGCAATTTTGACAGACAGTTGATGCCTGGGGAGATAAAGGGGATTATCTGTACAAAAATGAAAGTTACATAGATTTTCATATTGTTATATTCTCACCGGATTTCAGAAATGTAATACTGAAAAAAACGCTATGACTTGCTAAAGGTTTAGATGGATGAAATCAAGAAGTGACACTGATTACTTTTAATATTGATAATTATAGAATTTAGATATGTCATTTTTTTTTTAATTAACTTGGCAAAGAAAGAAGATATATTTGGTTTTTATGTTGCTAAATCTAGTTGGAGCCTTAATGAAGCTTGTGGGTTTTTTAGTTTTAAAGAGAAAAAAAATGCATAGAACTTGAGAATATTCAGTGATCAGGATACCTTGGGACTTCCAAAGATCAATTTTATCTTATTTTTTAACCAAAGCTCTCTTTTCAGAATATATTCAAAGACCTCATTAAGTAGGAAGCTAGAATTAATACAAATCTCAGTAGTATCCCAACTTTCATGATCAAAAACAACTGCTTAAAACGCAGCTGTATAAAGCCCTGTATTGAGAATCAGCTCATATTTCCTTGGGGACAGGGGCCAGAGATGGAAGAAGTGAGAATGAAAGAAAAAGTTCTGCTCAAAAAAGGTGGCCTAAAACACCGCAGTTGTGTTTGTCTCTCTCTGAAACAGCACATCTGGGACGCAGCATAGCTGCTTCAGAAGGCCAGGCCAATCAGGATTGGGAGATGAAGCAGGGATTCAATTATCTTCTGGCTCAGGCTGCTCTCTCTGTCACGAGGTGGTCTTAATCTTGCTTAAAACACAGAAGAGAAGACTGCTCTGAAGTCAAAAAGTAGTTCATGTTTTCTGAAAGCATTTAGAACTTGTTTTATTTACGAGTTTTCTTGCTCTGATATGTCACACTAATAATTCCATTATATGAGAACTGGAATTGTGAATAATTATCTAATACTATCACAGTTTCCATGGTCCTTTCATGAGATTTTATCACCATACACAAGTATAAATTGGGAGAGGAGTGGCTGGAGAGCAGCCCTGCAGAAAGGGATCTGGGGCTGCTGGTCAGGAGCAGGCTCAATAGGAGTCAGCAGTGCAGCGTGCCCTGGCAATCTAGAGGGCAAACTGCATCCTGGGGTGCATTAGACACAGCATGACAAGACAGGCTGGAGGGCATGTCCTATGAGGAGCAGCTAAAGACTTGGTGTTTGTTTAGTTTGGAGAAAAGAGAAAATTTTTCTCTACAACTTCCTGAGGAGGGGAGGTGGAGGCTGAGGTGCTGATCTGTTTCCCCAGTGATAGGGCACATGGGAATTTTTCAAAGCTGCCAGGGGAGGTTCACAGTGGATGTTAGGGAGCAATTCTTTTCCAAAACAGTAGTCAAACACTGGAATAGGCTTCTTAGAGAGGTGGTAAATGCTCCATGCCTCTCAGCGTTTAAGAGGCATTTGAACAATAATGCCCTTAACATGCCTTAACTTTTTCACAGCCATGAATTGTAGGTCCCTTCTGACTGAAATATTTCAGTCTAATCTACTCTAGTCTAGCCTACTCTAGTCTAACTTCTAAACTTAGTCAACCATATCCAGTCAAAAGATTTCCACAAGGAGAGGTTGGACAGAGCCGCGGGCAACATGGTTTAGTGGGAGGTGCCCCTGCCCATGGCAGGGGGGCTGGAACTAGATGCTCTTAAGGTCCTTTCCAACCCTAACTGTTCTATAATTCTAGGATTTTATGTCATCTCTTTGCCAACAACCATATACAAAATCTGTCCTCTTATCTTAGCTCTCTTCTGCCATCTGAGATATTTTCCCCCAGTACTCCTCAACAGCTTTTCCTTTTGCCCCACCATAACATTTTCTTTCCTGCAGTTGGTAATACACAGTCCTAATCTGCACTTGTGAGATGCCTAATTAGGTACAGACATAGGATCACAAAGCACATCAGCATGTCCAGTCCAGACTGTTGTCTCCACAGGCCTGCTAAAGGTTAAGTAAAGTGTGCAAAACAATGCAAAGGAATGCAAACCTCCTCTTCTTTTCAATCCCCTCTATAAGCATGACATAGAACTGAAAGGTGTGCCCATTGTGACTGGAAACTCCAAATGCCAAAATATCTCAGTGGCATTATTTTTCAGCAGAAAGTTCAGTGGAGCTTCCAGTCTGCTGCATTTCATTGCACGCCAAGTGCTTTGGCAAGCCACTGATTGTAAACAGGACATCATTGTCCATTAAACAGCACAGTAGCTTCTTTCTGTTCTTAAGTGGGCAACCAACATTGTGGTGCATCACCTAGCTCTGAGCAGGAGTACCACAGAAAAGATTGATGTGAAATGATGCTCTACCTTTGAAGACAGTTGCTTTGTCTTAAAGCCACTGCCATTTTTTAACTTAACCCTGCAAAAAAAGACTGGCAAAATTTTTACAAAGCTATCTCTAACAAAACCCCATCAACAAGAATGAAGTATTCCATATGACACACAGTAATTTGAGTCAAAACTTTAGGTCTGTTTAAAACTATAGTCTTTCATAGCATCTACTATCAGTGTTTAGTGGGAAAACAGAAGCAAAGTGTTACAATAATGACTTCTAAAACCTACTAGTGGTGAAGCCAGGACAGTAACTTACACGACAATCAGAAAGTGAAGAGGAAATTGCCTTATGTTATATGGTGGTTATTTTTATTTTCTTATACTTGAGGGTGGATGACTTGCCTCTCTGGTTTGTGCAGCCACCTGGCTTGTCATTAAGTAGATAAGTATTGTTCTAACTGAACTCATTCTTTCCTGATCTCTAAAGAAAAAAACACGTGATAGCAGATTTAATCATGAATACCAGGCTGTTTGAATACAGCATCCTCTGAGCGTAGCTCTACACACACCACCCTGGAAATCACTCTTCTGTTTCAGTATTCTTGTGGTGTAAGGCTATGTCTCAGTACCCACACAGGCTTAATCTAAACCGGCCAAGTTTTAATTTAAGTTAGCTATTTCAGTGACAATTTCTGTGCAGATGGGTTCTCCTTTTCTGCAATTTTTTCACTCAGGATCCACTCAAAAAAATGACTACACTAACAGGGTTATTCACAGCTTGTGTACTGTCCCTTTACTGGACCCCATATAAACTCACAGACAGATTTTCTACTTGTCAGCTCTATAATCCAATCACAGGACCTTTTCTTTTTTCAAATCATCCTAGAAATAAGGACTTGCAGGTTCCATTGTATTTTAATTACTCCCTACTGTTTTAGGGTAATCAGCAGGTGTGAAACTAATTAGCTGTGCCAATGGAGCACAGTCCGGAATATGGTTTTGATGCAGAGCGTGGGGTGAATCTGTAGCATGCCTCCTCTCCCTTATGCTCGACACCATCATTTTGTCACTCAGATGAATCTTCGGACTGAGCCACAGAGAGCCCAGGAGACCACCACTTTGAAGCCATCTTTCACATTAGTGTATTCTTTTAAGGACTGCAGAAGGCTGTTTAGCAAAGAAAGTGACTGCAAAGAGGTTGATTTTAAGTTTGGAATTAAAGGATTTTAACGGCGCATGCAGTTCAAAAGGCTGCACATTTTACAGCAGCAGCCACAAGGTGGAGACCTTTACAATGGATAAGTCCAAACAGTAATGGCGGCTGTGAATATGGGCACCTGCTAATCAGAGGTTGGGGTTGCCAGCATGTGCGCCTACGAGCTATTTCCCCTATAATACCGGTGTTTGAGCTTAGAATAGGGAAATGCTGCATCAGGTGCCACTTTCTCCAGTTGCGAGTCACACACAGCGCACAAAGCGAGCAAGTGTGGTACTTCTCCGCCAAGTAATTACCAGCTTGAAAGGGACATTCTGCGCCATAAAGAGTAATCTGACTAGTAGAGGAGAATCATTGGATTTGTGTCTGTGTTTCTGGAATCTTTTTTCTATTTTTTGGCGAAGGTGTCTTGGGTCTTAAAGATTCGCCCTTGAAAATATCCATTTATACTGTTTTATATGTTCTTATTCCTATGCTTTTGCCTTAACTAATAAAAAATGTGGGGGCCGGAAAACGTGAATAAAAAAGGGAATTGTTAGCTAGAAGCTACTGCTTCCAAAATAGACTTATTCTTTGGCTTTGAAAAAATAACTTAAACATGTGTTTTGTTTTGTTTTTTTTCCCCAGCAGTAAATTAGATATGGTACTATACTTTGCTATGTTATAAATTATTTTAAAGAATTTTTCTTTCAACGTTAAAAAATTGTTGATGATTAACACTGCTATTTCCTTTACCTACTCTTAAATAGAAACCATAGGACATACTGCAAGATGTCATCTCTGTTCAGAACTGTTTCATCTGCCCTCCTTGAACTCTCTAAGGGGGGTAGGTGGTGATAAACCAAAGAATACCTGACTATGGGCAGAACAAGTTTTGTATAAGATTTGAGGTTGTTACTGTTCATAACCCAAGACTGGCAAAAATAGCTAGTATAACAAGGTTAGTCAAATTCTTACTTGTCTTGTATAGAGAAACCTAAAAGGAACAACTAACATGATCAAATGTGAAAACAATTTTAGTAACATTGTATGGAAAAATGTAAATTAGAGGCTTATGAAAGATGACAGACTGGTATGCCTCTGTTCATTCCACACCAGGCATTAACAGAGACCCTTTAGGTCTGAATAAGTACCAGCAGTTAAAGTCAGCAATGCCTGACCACTTGGATTTAGAGGAAGAGCTGTGACCAACTAAGTGTCAGATTACCATTTTGAGTTGTTATCATCATTGAGGGCCTCACTAGAATTTGAGGGAACCCTACCCAAGTCTTTGCTCCAGGAAGGAAATGTAGAGACACTTCCATATTTTGACAATGTCAGAAGGAGACTGCAAAATGAAGAAAAGAAATGTGATCCCAAGGGACGTTGCCTTGTTCACTGCCTTGGTAAAAATCAAACATTCGCAGTAAGGCAGGTTTTAGTTTCTCTAATATTCAGCCTCTTTATTCTGCCCAGTGCAGTTTTTCCCTTTTACAATGCCCTATAACATTAAGCCAACCAATCCCACCATTCTACCAAAAAATGGCATTATATTTCTTACAACAAGACCTACCTTACATGAAACTGGCTGGCTGGCATTAACTATAATTTTAGCCTCAAATTCTTCACTGATGCAGTCTTGAATTAGCTGTCATATGACTTTCATCAGAACTGACACCAAGCAAAGAGTCCGGTAGTTTTTTTACCCTTTTTTAAATACTTAAAGTATATAGCAAATCTCAAAACTATTAATATTTTCCCCTTTTTCGACAGGCTTTCTTAACAGTAAACACCAATATTTCTGAGGAATTTCAGAAGGAAATTGGTAAAATTGAAAACATGTGAACTACACTTTATTGTTTTAACTCACCCACTTTTTTGTCAGTGTTTGAATTACATTGTATTTTTGTCTTAGCAGAAGAACTTTACATGAAATGCAGAAAATTAAATTTAGTACACTTGTGTTTGATTTTTTGCTTTGACATTGAATCAATTGTAATTTCACTAGCTGGGATTATAAATAGTCTATATATAGGAAGTAGGAGGACATGAATATAATTGCAGACTCTAGAACTAAGTATACTAATGTAGTGGGAAACAATATTTTTTCACGGCATTTGGGAAAAAAATTAGGGCTACAGATCTTGGTTCTATAATGTGATTAAACACAGAAAGTGTCCTCTTCAGGAGGAATAATGTCCTTCAGCAGAAGTGGTCTACAAATTGGCAATCAAAAGAGATAACTATGAGCTGATTCTAAAGTGATATGAAATATATTGCACTTTATACATATATAGCAATATATCTGAAATACAGACACAAGGTGTATCATTTATGTAAAAAACCAAACCAAAACAAAACAAAAAAACCCCAACCAACGAACCAACAACAACAAAAAAAATCCAACCAAACCAGAAATCATACAGTGAATTCTTCAGTACTATCACATCCATAAAGGCATCAAGGGGACCTTGACCAGCAGGTGGAGAGAGGTGATCCTGCCCCTCTACTCTAGTCTTGTGAGACCTCACTTGGAGTCTTGTGTGCAGTTCTGGTGTCCTCAACAAAAAAAGGACGTGGAACTCTTGGAAAAAAGTCCAGAGGAGGGCCACGAGGATGCTCAGGGGACTGGAGCACCTCTTGTATGAAGATAGGATGAAAAAGTTGGGGCTGTTCAGCCTGGAGAAGAGAAGGCTGCATGGAGACCTCAGAGCAGTCTTCCAATATCTGAAGGGGG